>APFE030590710.1:339513-362521 GCA_000404065.3 Pinus taeda
TAACTATACAAAATATTTAAATTACAAAAAAATTCGCCAAAAAAATTAAATACCTTTGGATTTATATCAAATCTGTATTTAAAATAAATCTATGGTAATCTTTAAATGTTACTTTTAGAAAATTTCAGCATTATCACTCGATATTACAATAAATGAATAATCAAAATCCAAGCACACGCACAAACTACTATTGGAATACTTGGTAATCACATGCATCAACTATTTGAATATTTGTAACATATTTCTCCCATTAAAATTCCGACGCGGAGGTACTCCGTGATTGTACATATTAACATTTTCGTTTATCTCTTCCTTTTTAATGTAAGGCGGGATGTCTTGAAGAAAAGAAAAAAACCATGAAATTTCATCTAGAATAAAATTTGATATTTGAGTAGAAATCAAGATTGTAAAAGTGAGTGTCTTAGCATAATTTCAAAACAAAATTGATTTAAATAAAACATTAAAATATCCCATGGTTTTGGATAATTTAGAGTCAAACGTATTTACGCTCTTTACAATGGCCTCACCGACCATCTCCATCTCGAGCGATTCATTGTATGAACACAATTATTTGCATCAATTTGATTCAACATAAGTGTGATTTTCAACAGATACATAATGAGTGGGTGCATCAATTATCCTACGAAAGTCACTTGTGCTGTAAAGTTGAACTTAAGTAGTCCCTTCAGGAATTCATGTCTCGGTAAAAATTCAACTTACTACCCAGGAAATAGATCACGAGAATTGTCATGTGTATACAAATCCATCCATGATAATAGTGTAGGAGACTCAAGGTGTGGTAATTTCATTTGCCATCAAGTTGCTAAGTCTCTTGTAGAAGTGTGCCCCAAGGTTTCTATATAACTCCTTTATGCACACTTGGAGTGTGTAAAGTGTGTAAATTGAAGGTGAAGGTTTCAAATCTGTTTTTCCTATCGCAATTTTGTTTTTGTAAGGTTAGAGTTTTTAAGTATAGGCCTTTAAATTCAGCCATACAATTTTAAGCAAAATTGTGATTTTTTGGCTTTTTAAAATACATTTTTGAATACTTAAATGGGTTCAGTGCCCTAAAAAGTATGAAACATTGAAATTTTACATATTAAATAACTTAATCTCAAGTTTTTAAAAATCTCTACGGGATTTTGATTAAAATTAACCAAAAATAAAGGCTATAAGAAACTTCATTTTGTTAGACTACACCATTTTTTAAGGCAAGCTTGTGACAAGCCCTTTTCACCTAAATCCAAGCATACAATTTTAAGCAAGCTTGTGATTTTTTGTTGTTTAACCCATAGACAAATAATCATTTTCACATAAACTCAACCTTAAAATTTTAAGCAAGCTTGTGATTTTTTGTTGTTTAAAATACATTTTTGAATGCATAAATGGATACCATGAAAAACATGGAGGCACTGATTTTACAGATTAAACAATTTAAACTCAAGTTGTTAAAAATCTCTATGGGATTTTGATTAAAATTAACTAGAAAAAAATCCTCTGAAAAATGCCATTTCAATAATAAGCTGGAAAATATCATTTCATCTGTATGTTAGACTAAGCCATTTTTTTGTGGTGTTAGAGTTCCAATACAAGAGATTTGGAACCAGTATGCTTATCCAACCTTCTTAACCACTGCATTATAGTATTATCTTTTACCTATGGTTAGAAACTTCCATTACTCTTATAAATTAGGTGGATGTACAACTTACCTTCTCAAGCAATGAAATGTTTTTTTTTTTTTTTAACATTTAGTTTTATCTCTTTCATGAATAAGGTTGTTATTTCGGTGTCTTTATAATCTTACATAGTATCAAAGCTTGTGGTGTTAAAGTTTCAAACATAATTACCAAATTCAGAAAATTACAAGATTTCGCCAATTTCATTCGAATGCATCACACAGATTTTTTAAAATTTTGGAATTTCGCCATGTAAACAATTGGTGAAATTGGCATTGAAGAAATTGGGGTTTTGCAAATTGAAAATTGAAAAATTTTTGTCGTTTAAAATAGATTTTTGAATACATAAATGGTTTCAATGCCCTAAAAAACACATGAGACACTAAAATTTCTCTATTAACTAGCATCAAAGAAGGTACTTGATCAGCATGCCCCTTTGACGAGTATGTTGCTCAATTCGGGTCATTGTTGTCCCCATTAAAAGCATATGGAAAGGAGAAAAATGAAACTGAATGTATTTTTTTGATCTTATCAAAACTAAAGAGTCATTTTCAAGTTTCCACATCTACCTTTTATGAAACAAGGGATGCCATTGGTGACTCATTAAAAATTCCCAGCTTTGAAACATTTTGTGATCATCTCATATGAAAACAATGCAAGTTGAAGTGGCTACATTTCCTCTCTACTTCTTGAAATAGGGCATTGGCGGCTTATAAATCCGAAGGTCAAAATAATGTCAAATCTTAATAAAAGAAATATTATGCTCAAAGGTTGTGAGTCTCCCTCTAAGCCTAGAAATTGTAATACTAAGTATCCACCTCCAGCGTCCATGAACAAAATATCCTCCTCCAAGAAAAGGAAGAAACAAGAATAAGAAGACAAAAAATGATGAAACTTGTACATTTTGTGGCAAACCTAGGCATATAGAAGCACAATGTTGGAAAATGTTTAATGTCTTAGATGATGCCATGTACAAGCACAATATCTCAATTAGACAAGGACACCCTTTATCATCCCAAGCCAGAGGTATATCGAGAAATCATCAGATACTTGATTTAGGGGCATCACTTCATATGAATCCTTGTTAAGATTTGCTTCCTTCTATATTCCATAACAACATTTCAAAACTTGCAATTCGCAACTCTACTCAACTTGAGGTATTGGAGTTAGGTACTATGTAGTTGACCAATGGGTGCATTAACGATGTGCTCCTATTCTTTGCGATTTGTGTAAATTTATTTCCCATCTATTAGATATGTCATTCTAGTGATTAGAAAATAGTGGAGTTTTCTCCAAATTAGGTACTTATTAGAGAACTACATAATCCAATAGTTCTTTTTGCTATCAGACATGTTGTCCATGCCTTTAGAATATATAAGTCACTCTGCTTTCATCCTTCCTTCGATTCTTCCTTTATAGCCCATGTTGATTACTTGAGTAGGGCTTGGCATGGAATATTTCGCCATCTAATTTGCATATATTTGCAGTAACTGTTCAATCAAAGTTTGGTTTCATTTCTTCCAAAAGTGCCTTGTACTCATGGGGTACATTTAGGTTGTGCTCTTACAAAATAATGCCAAGACCCCTTTCCTAAAGGGAAAGACTTAAGGACGGAAAGACATTTTGAGTTGGCAGATAGCGATTTAATGACTTTTTCAACTCTTCCTTTTTCAAGGGCCAAATATGCACAAATATTTTTTGATGGTTTCTCATAATACTCTGGGGTGTACTTCACCAAGTACAAGAGTGAAGTCTTTGCAACATCAATACATTTAAATCTATTATTAATAAACAATCTTCACGCTCTATCAAGAACTTACGCACTAATAATGGGAAGGAATATGTCAATAAGACATTTCAAATTTTTGTAGAGATATGGCATTCTTTATCGACACTCTATTCCATAAACTCCTCAAAATAATGGTGTTTTTGAAAGGAAGAATCAAACACTCAAAGAGATGGTTAATTTCATGATTCAATCCAAGAACTTGGCACCTATCTTATGGCCCAAAGTAGTTAGTTATTCCAATTATATTCAAAATAGGATCCCTTATAAGGTAGTTCATAATATGATTGTAGTGGAAGATGGGACACATGAGAAGCCTAATGTCACTTCTTTTGGTGTATTTGGAAGTCCTACTTGAGCGTTGACTCTAAATAAAAAGTGAAAATTCATGGAAAAGAAGAGTGAACAACTGATATTTGTTGGTCACTTTGAGGACATGAAATATTATCATGTTTTTGATCCTACCTTGAAGGAAGTTTTGTTCTTAAGAGATTCTTATTTTAATGAGAACAATTCTCCAGGATCCCCTTCCCCTCCTTCCTCAAGACTAATTATTGATAATTGTTATAATCAATGTGATGATTTTGTAGATATAACATAAAAAGAAAGTTCTACAAAGGGTGCTCAGCAAGAAAGAAACATACCATCAACACCATCAAAACTTGAGAAATTAAATTAGGAGTAGCTTGTTATAGATTAACCCCCGAGGAGGTGCCATCTCAAGAGAAAGAATCCTAAGAGATTTGTCTAGTATGCAATTGATTTCAGTTATCTATCCTCAAATCAACTGCAGTCAAAAGAATCTCTCTTTTGGGTAATGTTATTTGTGAATATCCGCAATAGTTTTATGATGGTATTGGAGTACCTCAATTGGAATATTCCATCACAAATTCGTATTCTTCTATGATAAATAATCATATTTGGGATCTTATTCCTCTTCCAAAGGGACATGAGTTGGTCCATTACAAGTCGGTGTATATAACTGAATATGTTGTAGATGGCTCTCTTAACAATTATAAGACACATCTTATAGCCACCAGATTTTCAAAACTTGGAGGAAATGACTATTTTAAGACTTTAGGCATGTTTTGAAGATGGATTCTATATGCCATGTGTTTTGTCTAGATAAATTGCATGGCCAGTTAGTTTACCTAATGGATGTAAGGAGTTCCTTTCTGCATGGAAATCTACATGACGAGATGTACATGGAGTAGCCCCTTGGTTTTGTGCAGGATCCTTCCCTTGACTACAGGCTCCAAGGATCATTATATGGCCTCAAATAGGCTCCTAGAGCTTTTTATGAGAAGATGGATAATTTTATTCTTACTTGGCTCAATAGTTGTCATTCTAATCCCATATTTTACACTTAGAGATAGGGATATGAATTATTGATTCTAATTTTGTATGTGGATAACCTGATTCTCAAAGGGATATCTTCATCTATGATTTAGAATGTTAAGGAAGCATTGACGGGATAGTTTTCTATGCCATATAGTAGCCTTCTAAATTTTTTTCTTGGATTTCACGCTCACTAGTCTTCAGAAGGGATTGTCATCTTCAGAAAAACTATGCACTTGATTTACTTTAACATTTTGGCATGGTTAATAGTAAGTTTCTACCTACTTCTTTCCATTTTGGCATTACTCTTACCGCCAGTTTCACCTCACCATAAGTGGATCTTACATTATATCACAAACTGCTTGGAAATCTAATCTATTTAGAACACACCCTACTTGACATTTCTTATGTAGTCGAGCTGGTCTCTAGATCCTCTCAGGAACTTAATCAAAGTCATTGGAAAGTAGTGAAGTATTTTTATATATTCAAGGAATTTTCAAGTTTTTCATTAATTATATTATTTTTGGTTCTCTTGAGCTTGTGGGTTTCAAAGATTTTGACTAGGCTAGGTCAATGGATGATAGAAATTCGACCTCTGGATTTTCTTTCTTTCTTGGTTATTATTCTATTGCATGGTCTTACAAGATACAATCAACGATTACATGATATTTAACAAGAGTCGAGTATCGAGCTAATGTTCTCACAAGTCAAGAAGTTCTTTGGCTACAATAGTTGTTGGTTATGTTTTTCATTCAACAAGATCAACCTACTCTTTTGTTGTGTGATAGTAAGAGTGAAAAACATATTTCTAGAAATCTTGTGAAGCAACAAGGAACCAAATGAATTGAGATCCATATTCCCTTCATTTTCCAACTTATTCAATATGGAATTACTAGCCTAGTGTATGTACATATTGAAGAGAAAGTAGTACATATTTTCACAGAGTCCTTGGCATCACCAAGGTTTCTATAGTTACAACACATTCTTGGATTGAAGGATGTTGTCCTTAGGGGATTATGTCAAGTCCCCCTTCCTTCACCTCCTCATTTGTCTATTTATAT
The DNA here is from genome assembly GCA_000404065.3 of Pinus taeda. Classification (NCBI taxonomy): domain Eukaryota; kingdom Viridiplantae; phylum Streptophyta; class Pinopsida; order Pinales; family Pinaceae; genus Pinus; species Pinus taeda. The sequence goes on from APFE030590710.1 coordinate 345,375, forward strand.
CTTTCATTGTTTTTTATGTACTCTCTTCTTAGGGGAAGCATTTTACTACATGGTTTTATGACTCTTATTCCACTTATATGACACTATACATAAGTACCTAAGAAAGCCTCATTGGCAGGACCATTATTAATTTTTTCCCCTTATGTTTCACTTATGGGGTGGTGTTAGAGTTCCAATAAAATAGACTTGAAACTAGTTAGCTTACATAACATCCTTATTGATTGCATTGTGAGTCAGATGTTCTAGTTATCACTAGAATATTCCATTTCTCCTATAACTTATGTCAATGTACAACATACTTTCTCAAGAAATGAAGTAATTTCTCTTCATTCTTCATTTGGTTTGATCTCTTGGTATAAATTTATTACTTATTGTAATATGATCCATGGGTGTTTTTACATTATTACATGTGGAATTCAGTTCACATAATGTATGCTTTGGAGCTGAGATGGGTGAAGTGGTGTTACATGAATTTCATTTTTTCACTGATTTTCTAGTGAGGAAAAGGCTATGCTCCAAGGAACAGGAAGGTTCCATGCCTATATTTACATTGATATACTCTTAAAGAAAGATTTAATATTTGATGCAATAGAGAAGGGATTGATTTCAAGAGTTGAATGGTTCCACAAGTCTTGATGATTATTTTTATAGGGTAGATAAAGAGTCTTGATTCTAAAAGAACATAGAAATCAACCAAGGTATTACTAAGGCCAGGTACTATCATGCATTGTGTGGCCCTACGAATTTTTTTCCAAGCCTAACAAACTCAAATTTCTCAGGCTAAATCTCTCTTCACCTACTAGGGATGCCCAAGATTCGATTTTCAGCCTCTTTTTGAAGCCCTCAAAACCCAAACAAGGCATGGTGTTTAGGTCAATTCTAACAATTGTGGCCATTTGATATTTTCATCTTTGTTTTGTGTTGAATACTACAAGATTCCATAATATCCTTCAGAGGTATGTTATTGAAATAATATGTGATCTTTATATTTATTCAGTTTTATAATTTACATGAATTAGTTCCTACAACATTTCTCATGTAGCCCCAATTTTGGATGACATCCTAGGTGTACAATTAATTTGATTATATGTAGAAACCTTTTATCTAGTTAGCTTTTGATGTTAGCTTTGGGTGTCAAATGGAACACAACTGACACTTGAATGTCTATTCTTGAAAATCCATAGAAATTATGTTTCCCAATACTTAAACATCAACACAATATTTGTTGAATCTAGGCTAGAGTGAAATAGAAGTAGCAACACAAATAATCCTTTGAAAAACACTTGGGCTAAGAAATCCAATGTAGAAGCAAAGATATCACAATAACCAACAACCAATTCAATAATGGAAAACATCAATATAAATTTGCTCAATTTCTTTATAGTGATGATATTAAATTCACACATCTAGAATAAAACACAAACATGCATCAACCATAATAGAAAATATTGGCTATGTACATCCATAAGGGTTGTAAGACCTCCAAGTTGGTGGGAAAACACCTAAAACAATTATTATAAAATAAAATTACTAAGTAGTCCTTGAGAGCAAAATATGAAATGTCCAAAAATTTAACTGGTTGCTACTAGTTATGTTAAGCAATCATAGCTAACTTTTGACACATTAAATGTAATTGATACTAACATTGTCCTTTAAGATATTTTCATTCATTATATCCTTTAAAGATGATTTGAACACCATATTCTCAAAACATTTAGCCACCATTTTGTACTTCCTCACTTTTCACCACTTATTTCACTTTTTCAGAATTTCTCCCCAATGCCTCAATCATCTTAAACACAAAAATATTTTTCAAACTATAGACCACTTATAAATAAAACAATAAAAGTGACACGTCACAGATATTTCACCCTATAAACCATCTAGATAACAACCCAATTCTAAGTCTATTACAATTCAACCAAATTTGACTCCAATACTAAATTATAGTTCAACTGAAGTTCGAAGTGCCATATTTGTGCTATATTTAATTATAGTTCAACTGAACTGAAGTGTCATATTTGAGTTTCCTATAAGATTATTGTGAAAAGAAAAATGACACTTATACTCATTGTTCAAGGATTGAAGAAAATTCACAACCAAGTTGATTTAGAAAAGGAATTCCTTCTTCCACAGGAAGTGATTAAAATGGGAGTAGCATCACCTTCTTCTTGGGAAAGTACATAATACATGTTGCTGGTTGATGGTTGAAGTGATGATGTGATTGAAAATAGTGACCAAGGAATTTTTATTGCCACTTTAACGAAAGTTAATGTAGATGAAATCCCAGTCTTGTAATATGAGAGCATAAATGATAAATGGTTGACAAATCGGTTACTAAACCCTTGGAATATAATTTTTTTTAATAATTTTTTCTTATGATTATTTCTATTGAAAATGAAGAAAAAAGAGTCACTTTTTTGTGCATCAAGAATAAATTTAAATTTTAAAAATCTATTTTTTAACTTTTAAAAAATATATTTAAATTTAAATCTAATATTTAATTTTTAACAAAGCATGGTTTTTACGTCAATTCTAACAATTGTGGCCATTTGATATTTTCATCTTTGTTTTATGTTGAATACTACAAGAGTCCATAATATCCTTCAGAGGTATGTTATTGAAAAATATACGATCTTCAGATTTATTCAGTTTTATAATTTATTCTCATGTAGCCCCAATTTATGATGACATCCTAGTTGTACATTTAATTTGATTATATGTAGAAACTTTTGATCTAGTTAGCTTTTGATGTTAGCTTTGGGTATCAAAGGGAACACAATTGACACTTGAATGCCTATTCTTGAAAATCCATAAAAATTATGTTTCTCAAGACTTAAACATCAACACAATATTTGATAAATCTGGGCTAGAGCGAAAAAGAAGGTGCAACACAAATAATCCATTGAAAAACACATGGGCCTAAGAAATCCAATGTAGAAGAAGAGATATCACAACAACCAACAACTAATTCAATAATGGAAAACATCACTATAAATTTTCTCAATTTCTCTAGAGTGATGATATTAAATTCAGACATCTAGAATAAAACACAAAAATGCATCAACCATAAAATATTGGCCATGTACACACATGAGGGTTGTAAGACCACTAAGTTGGTGGAAAAACACCTAAAACAATTATTATAAAATAAAATTTACTAAGTAGTCCTTGAGAGAGAAATATGAAATGTCCAAAAATTTCACTGATTGCTACTAGTTATGTCAAGCAATCATAGCTAACTTTTGACACATTAAATATAATTGTTACTAACATTGTCCTTTAAGATATTTTCCTTCATTATATCCTTTAAAGATCATTTGAACAACATATTTTCAAAACATTCAACTACCATTTTGTACTACCTCACTTTTCACCATTTATTTCACTTTTTCAAAATTTATCCCCAATGCATAAATCATATCAAACCCAAAAATATTTTTCAAATTATAAACCACTTATAAATAAAACAATAAAAGTCACAAATCCCACCGTATAAACCATCTAGATAACAACCCAATTCTAAGTCTATTACAATTCAACCAAATTTCAACCCTATACTAAATTATAGTTCAACTCAAGTTCGAAGTGCCATATTTGTGCTATATTTAATTATAGTTCAACTCAACTTCGAAGTGTCATATTTGACTTTTCTATAAGATTATTGTGAAAAGAAAAGAAAACTGACACTTATAAGATTCGCAACCAAGTTGATTTATAGAAGGAATGCCTTCTTCCACATGAAGCGATTAAAATGGGAGTAGTATCACCTTCTTCTTGGGAAAGCACATAATATATGTTGTTGGTTGATGGTTGAAGCGATGATGTGACTGAAAATAGTGACCAAGGAATTTTTATTGCCATTTTAAAAAAAACTAACGTAGATGAAATCTCAGTCTTGTAATATGAGAGCATAAATGATAAATGGTTGACAAATCGGTGGCTAAATCCTTGGAACCGATTTTTTTTTTAAATAATTTTTTGTTATGATTATTTCTATTGAAAATCAAGAAAAGACCGCTACTTTGGTGTATTAAGAATAAATTTTAATTTTAAAATCTAATTTTTAATTAATATAATTTAAATTATATATAATATATATAAATAATAGTTTATAGGGTATAGAATATATGCTGATAGGGTGTTTTATTAAAGTACTTGGTGGTTGAAAAGGCATAGGTTGAAAATTTCATGTACAAAATTCTAAGGTTTGGTGTGACCTAGGCTGAGTACACGAGTACACGACCTTGCTGCGTGATTTTGATAGTTTAAATACCCTTTAGTCACAACTACTCAGACCACTGATTAAGCATGGTAGTCATCTCAAAACTGACATTATATAACCAAAAACAAAAATTATCTAGTACAAATAAAATTTACTTAACCACCAATTATGATATAAACTACTTATAAACAAATATAATAAAAATATCCATCTTTTGACTCAACATCCTAATAATTTATATTCATGGATCTTAAGAGAGATTCATTAGTTAATATATTATATTTTTTAATCAAAATATAAAATTTCGGCTTTTTATATTATATTATTTAATATATATATATATATGTTTTGTGTTTTATATTGATAATATTTATTAAATATGATTAAAAAATATATTAGAAATTTTATATTTGGAAATTATTAAAATCATCTAAATTATTGTATATAAATTATTTTCTATGTTTATGTTTAAAGAAAGTTTATGTTTGAAAAAAATGATATTTTAATTTTGAAAGTTACCCAGAGAAAATTTGAATAAATGCTCATTGTAATAGTAAGAATAATTCAAACATAATAACAATTTCATAATAATATTATGTAAATTACTCTAATAATTATCCCTATTCATAATTACAAATATCTATCATATTCTTTAAAAAAAATTTGATCAGGTTCATCTCATAATACCTTTTTCTATAAGTTCAAAATTAATCAACATATTTAGATTACATTATTAACCCAATACTTACCTAATACTTTAGGGCCATTGATTAGGAATTAAAGTTTTGTTCATAACCGACAATATTCACAACCTATACTACTTAGTTGCCACGAGTTTGGTTGATCCAAAGTGGTACGTTCCATTGGTTGGAACATAAGTTGGTTACTATTAATTAATCCCTAGTGTCCTCCTACATACATATCTTTCCCTTTAGCACATTAATTCTAGTTACTATATTCAACTTGCATGAGCTTTCTCATCCTATTCCTTTAGTTCTAAGTTATCCACTATCAAATTGTGGTCTCTCACTTCACCTCAAGGTCCTCAGGGTGATCTTTAATAAATAAAAATCCATAACTCTCTCTAATAAAGGTAATTGTTTTCATCCATCACTATATCTCTTTATCAACCCATACTATATCAAATAACAAGTCACCTTACATAACTAAGAAGAATGTTTGATTTTCCTTGTGAACTAATTGATTGAACAATCTTAATAATCCCATTTCTTGAAACTAAATAGCGTAACTCCTATGCATGAATGCAATGTAGAAACGTATTATAATACAATTTCAATAATCAACTTATTAGTCCTTGCCTTCAGCAGGATTATAGCTATTGATCGATCCTTGCCTTCAGCAGGAATATAGAGATCATTTGCTCACTTATTAATTCATCCATTGATTTATTTTTTGTTTTGTTTTTTGTATTTTAACCAAAGTTTAATAGTAACAATTTTATTCACTTAAAATTTAGCCAAAGTTTTAAGTCTGAAAGCATTCTATCACTTATTACAAGTTTCACATGACCCTATGCAAGAAAATTGGGGCAATATCATTTTATCCAAAGTTCCGTGATTTTATAGACAGTTGCCAATTTATTTATATCAAAGTTTTTGCAATTTACTTCGAGGCCCTTTTGAGGTCCTTTCCACATGTCTATCAAAGCCCCTTCCACATAGTTATTAGCATGCAACTCTAGTATGGTAAAAATAGTTGGCCCAAAATGCTCAAGCAAAAACTACGACCACTCCTTTACTATTTCGTTGTCGTTTCCTCGTCACCTTTCCAGAGGAACATGGAGTCTACAAGATTTCAATTCCACCCTTTGGATGTGCTCTGTTATCTACATGCTTTTGTATCTACATACCCTCTGGTATTTATGTGTCCTGGTAACTACTTACCCAGAAGAACCTTATTGTGCGTTATTATTATATATTATATCTATGTGTTCTGGTAACTACTTACCTAGAAGAACCATATTGCACGTTATTATTATATATTATATATCTTTTATGAGATTTCCTCCATTTATGAACGAGTCTTCCTTTATCAGTTCCCTTAACTGCAAAAAAATCAGCCGGGACGAGTCTTCCTTTGTCAGTTCCCTTAACTGCAAAAAAATAAGCCGCTACACCATGCAGAATTGCGAGGAGGTGGTATGGGAGCCAAGCCTTTGGGATGGTTTTAAATTGAAAGAGTTATCTCTCTACTAGTTGGCTTATTATTTCCATATCTGTTTACCAAGTATGGCAGGGGTGAGTGAGCGATGGGGTGCGTGCTTGAGGAGATCCAATTTCTGGAATCCAAGTTTGGGTAATCCAACTCTTGGTTAATTTTAAAGTTTGGGTGGTGAGCGAGCACTTAGAAAACAGACTGTTAGAAAATTGCTATTAAATTGACCTTATTTTCCTTCAACTATGGTCATTATTTATATATAATATTATTGGATGACAAAATCAATAATTCAGTTTTCACAAATTGTACTTACATAACACAGAAGCATACTGTAACCTCTATTCATAACATACCTTGCTTAGCTTGCTACTCCTACGACAGAGGTTGTAGTAGTTGTGATGGCTCATTGCTCATAGGCAACTTCAAATTAACTTTCTTTTGGTGGCGACTTTTGTTGAATTGAATTTGCTGTCTAAATTTTGAACAAAGAATATAGGGAAAAATTACCTAAGGTTATCGTATAGATAAGTTTGCTGTCATACAAAACCTTCAATGCAAGGGGTATGCGACGGGAACTGTGATAAGGAATGTATACTTACCCTGTGTCTGATGGTGCGTCTGTTGGACACCAGTTGTCCTAAGGTTCAAATCGCTCGATGAATTTTCTTGAAGTTCACTCATCCCACAGCACTCATGAGGTTCGAATGATGGTGCGTCTGTTGGACACCAGTTGTCCTAAGGTTCAAATGGCTCGATGAATTTTCTTGAAGTTCACTCATCCCACAGCACTCATGAGGTTCGAATGGCTTCACCAATTTTCTCGAAGTTCACTCATCCCACACTTGGAGAGGATCCCACCATCAATTTTGTAGGGTTGAATTCTTCTGCATGTTTTTTTGTTCTTCCAGGTTTCATATAATTAAACTAGACTGACATAGTCCAACAATATTGTTTGAATGATGGTGGTACACGAAACGTGGTTTACATGCAAGTAGTGTATGCATACCCAACCTGTGTTCAAACACATGGCTACTGCAAATAAATAATAAATTTAATTTGTTTATCAAGAAAAATAACAAATTTGTTTTTTTACCTCTTTTAGTAATCTGACGATGAGAAACATATGGAAAATCAAATTTTTATTATCTAAATTATAGTTTAAAATATTTATATTTTATATTGAAATGATAATTTTATTAGATTAATATTTAAATTTAATAAAAAATATTTATCAATAATACTTTATAACAAACTAGTGAAAGTGAAAGAAAAGATATAAAACATTTATTATTTATTATTATTTAATTCATTAATAAATATTCACATATTTCAAATATTTCAATTACTAATATCTATGTAAATAAAATTTTCCTTCATTTCCTTTGCGAAGTTTCATCAACGGAAGGTTCAATGTGTTGGATTTCAAAATGTTAATTTGTATTATGGTTTATGCGATATATGTTTTCATTTTCAATAATAGGTTTATCAGTTTTATTTATTTATTTTTTATTATTATGAATTAAGTTGACTGTCCTGATTTCTTTCACACGTATATCATCTTTTTAGATTTCAATCTCTCGATCTATTTGTCTTCATTCCATCTGTATTTCTATTTAATTTTATGTGTTCTAATGGTGTCAAATTGCTGTCAATTTTCCCACTAGGAATGACACCATGAGTTACAGGAACTTTTCCAGTAAAGAAGGAATTGAAACACACGCACGCATCATCATTCCCTACATTTTGTATATTTGGCAAGATGTTTATATTAAGAAAGCTAATAACAACTTTTCAATCCCGTTTTCGAGAGAAAAAAAAGTTTACATTTAAATTTGAAAGGTTTTTTTCTATTTTTTTTTTATAATCGTAGTCTCCTAATAGATTGCAGTGTTAAATTTGTTGAAAGGTTTTTTTCTATTTTTTTTTTTATAATCGTAGTCTCCTAATAGATTGCAGTGTTAAATTTGTTGGCAGGTGTATATTCAGATATTGTATGAGTTTGGGTGCATGAAGGTGTAAGCCAACTAGTTAGGATGATGATCAACACCCCCTAAAATTCTATGATAAATATGGCATGTCATTCAATTCAATATGTTTTATTTTACACTGAAATATGAAAGTTATGGTTGTGACTGATGGACATTCACTAATTTTATATTCTATTGGATTTGTGTGTAAATTAGTTTGCCTCTTTGTGTGGAGGTTTTCCGTTACACCAAAACTCGTAGGTTTTGGTAAACATTACAAGCCAGTAACTAGGATCCCCAGGGTGGAAATTATGGATTCTATAGAGGTGCAGTGATTCTTCCAACACCCCCCCCTCAAACGCAACTTGGGGGATTCGAACCTGGGTCCAAGCTCTGATACCATGTGGAGGTTTGTCGTTACACCAAAACCTACAGGTATTGGTAAATATTACAAGCCAGTAACTAGGATCCCAGGGTGGAAATTACGGATTCTATAGAGGTGCGATGATTGTTCCAACACCTCCCCTTAAACGCAACTCGAGGGAATCGAACTTGGGTCCAAGCTCTGATACCATGTGGAGGTTTTCCGTTACACCAAAACTCGCAGGTTGTGGTAAACATTACAACACAGTAACTAGGATCCCCAGGGTGGAAATTACGGATTCTATAGAGGTGCGGTGATTTTTCCAACAACCCCCCTGAAACGCAACTTGGGGGAATCGAACCTGGGTCCAAGCTTTGATACCATGTGGAGGTTTGCCGTTACACCAAAACCCACAGGTTTTGGTAGACATTACAAGCCAATAACTAGGATCCCCAGGGTGGAAATTATAGATTCTATAGAGGTGCGGTGATTCTTCCAACACCCCCCCTCAAACGCAACTTGGGGGAATCGAACCTGGATCCAAGCTCTGATACCATGTGGAGGTTTGCCGTTACACCAAAACCCGCAGGTTTTGGTAAACATTACAAGCCAGTAACTAGGATCCCCAGGGTGGAAATTATGGATTCTATAGAGGTGCGGTGATTCTTCCAACACTTTGAATATCAAATATCACTGCAATATGTGGTAACAATCGAAGATTTGGCCCCATCATGCCATGCAAACATCAAGTGAATGTGAGTAAGTATTCAATGAATGCCTGAAATGTCTAAAAGCATCACATTTGTGCACAATCACTTTAATCTAGGTGGATTGGAGACAGGATGCCACACATCCACAAACATCATCCCAATTCCTCATAATTCATTATAAAGTGCCTGTGTAAGATGTTATTGTTGAAGAACTATATAAGGTGCTTGTGTAAGACGTTATTGTTGAAGAACAATGTAAGATGTTATTGGCATTGTGTATTTAGCTAGATTGATTGCAATTTAATGGATTTCTATTTACCAACATTTGTGTGAAATTATTTGGATGAATTTTCATCATTTGGTTTAGGTTATTTATGTGTGGAATTATTTGGATTGCTTTCTGCTCGCTATGCATTACAGGTTCTAACAATCAAACTCCAAGCTATACTTGGAGTACAATTTAATACATTTCTATTTATCAACATTTGTGTGAAATTGTTTAGATGAATTTTCATCATTTGAGTGAGGCTATTTATGTATGGAATTATTTGGATAGCTTTCTTCTTGCTATGCATTTTACAGGTTCGACGAATCAAACTCCAAGCTAAACTTGGAGTACGACAGTTGTGACCACTATAGGGAAAGCAAACCAAGGCAGATGGGACCACCCTAGGGAGAGCAGTCTCGGCAGGGACTACCACTTTGTGTTGCACTTTTTATATCCCAATCTCAATGTTCCAATATGTTGAATTCATCGTTCTTTTCAATACTATTAATGGTGTACTTATTTGTTTTTCTTATTTTTGAAACGTTATGGTGAAGCTCCAAAAAAACATTTCAAGTCTTAGATATTTGTGAGATATTTCAATGTTTGTTTGTAATATAATCTCAATGTTCCATCTATGTTAATATCTCAATGGTTGTTTGTAATATAATCTCAATGTTCCATCCATTTTAATATTGAGATGTTTCTTGAAAATTAGTAAGCTTGATTTAATTGTGCATGCGAAGTAGTCGATAATTATATTGCAACCTATTTCCTATATTTTTTTGTTGCATAAACCTTGTTTTATTTATTTATTGCATATTAGAAGCTATTCCTAGCACATTATTAATGGGAAGCTTTTTCATCATTATATGAAGCAAGAGTGTTATTTCTATGGTGAAGGCTTGTGTTTGAGTCAGGTCTTTCGATTGGTGCAATTATCTTCTATATGAGTTGTTTGAAGCTTGTGAGGATGATTATAAATGGTAAACTTACTTCATGTATCGATGCCTATTCGTTGCAATTGCAATCATGAAGTACTATACACTTTAGGGCAGAGATTTCGTTGAAGTTCTGGGGGGTGAACCTCTTTCTCTAGCTTATGCTCCCTAGATAATGCAAATTGATCCTACAAAAAGAGAATTCAATGAGGTAGAAATCAAGAAATAGCATATCAAAATGTTGCATATTATGCAGACACTGACTAGGGTGTTGAAGCCAATTTTAGAAAAGTATGCACATCAAATATGGTTTGGGATATGTCATGGTCATACATTTCCTGATCCTAAAACTATCAGTCCCGATACATTAAAGATGAGGTCATTACCATATTATCTATTAGATGAATCATTTCATAATGAACCCTTATCCTGGCCTAGAGTCCAATGCATGCAAAAAGAAGGCGTGCTCATTTATTTTATGAGAGAAATGCACTCTCGTGATTCCTTTATAGATTTTTTTATCATCTTCTAGAAATCACATTAGCGACTCCGAATAAGATCTCCAACTGATGATGAAGAAGCTGCAGGAATGCATGTCCTTTATTCATAATACCATGTCTATAGTTAGTTCCATGGTGAGTTATGTTGTTTCAACTTTAGAGGTTCCAAGTTATGTTATTTTTCTTAGTAAATCTTCTAAGCCACCACAAATTCCATTCATTTTTATGAGTTCGATTTCCATTGCTCCACCTACAATCTCTAATATTACCCCGTCCAAAAATTGGAAAATTTTTCTTTCATTGAAGCTTACACCCAAGCAAGCCCTACTATTCAACTTTCTCATATTGTTTACCTTACTAACGATGAGCCTAAATACCCTATTAAGGATACAAAAAATGTTGACTAACACCATATTTCTTCGCCTACCTATCCTATCCATTCCCTTCGTTCGTCACCATTTACTGCATCAAAATCTGCGACTATCTTTAATATTCATAACCCTAAAAGAATTGGAAAATATATAATTCAGATGGATATCTAGTCAAACCCAAGGATACAATACATCAGACTACAACCAACCTTGAATTACATGCAAAGGTAGTTACGATGCCGCCTGTGCAACCATCATCTGAGTTACAATAGGATCCTAGTACAATTCTTTCAACAACCCGAGTTGCTTTGTTTAGCCAACATCCCAATCAATGCTAATAGGTTTTGAATTTAGTTGCATAGTCATCGGACATAGTTTCTATGTTTCCTTCCAATGTTATTTCCAAGATCCTGGATGAACTTCGAAAGGAACATAGTCAAGAGATGGAAACTTCGCCTTAGGGACACTCCGAGAAGTCTGTCACCAATGGTTAGCCTCTGCATGACTGATTCCCTCTTGCTAACACTTTTTCCACAATTGATTTTCAAAGTTGGTGTTAACCGCAGTTATTTTAGCGTATCATAACTTTCACCCTTCATTTGGAAGACCACCACAATGAGCTAGTTTCTATTCATGAGCAACAGTAATAGAAACTCGTCGTTGTGACTATAGAGAGAGACTAGTTGCAAGGAGAAGAAGAGAAATTAGAAAATAAAATTGAATACATTAGTTCTAAATTCTAGCAGATGTGGCCAACCCTTACAAATTTTGTCCCTAATTCTCCAGAGTATTTTTTTGTGTGCCATCTTGTTGAATTTTGTGAGTAAGTTGAAGTTTCTTCTATCGAGTTAGTTTCTGCCAATAGGTAGATGAGGGGCACAATTTTAGAGTTTCATCAAGCACTACCTAATCCAATGGAGTAATACAAAGAACAAATTCCTCAAGAGATTTCTCTAGCTTCTTCCCTCTAGAACACTCTTCAATAGGTTATTAATGGTTCACAAGAAGTTTTTCGACATGTTCATGTTTGGGAAGACCTACTTACAAATAAGTACTAGCCCTTGTATCAACTTTGAAAGGAAACACAATAAATGTTTCACCAAGATCTAGCCACATCCAATATCCAATGGCAGCAAAATTTGTTGAGTCAAGCAGAAGCACTAGAGAAGCATATTCGTGAATTGGAAGAAGACTCACATACCACTAAAAATTTGTTGCGGGATCTTTAGTTACTAGCTCAATCTCATTTCACATAGCTTCAAAATCTTATATATGATGTAGATGTTCAATGACATACCATCCTTGCATCTCGTCTTAAGTGGCCTACAACTAATAATACGTCTGAGTTCATTGATAAAGTTCCTATACTGATCACAAATTGGAAATATGCCATGGCAAAGAATACTGATTTCAAAGTTCAATTCCTATTGATTGTACTAAAGTTGGGTCCTTCATTTGAAGGCAAAATAGCATAATGGAGGAGAAGTATTAGCAAAAGTTGTGCAAACATATGCAGGTCCAAGTGTGCAGCCAAACAATTGACTCGAGGGTGAGTGAATGAACTATGGTTGGGGCATGATGGTTCTTTTGTTTTTGGTAAATTTTGAATAAATATTCGCTAGAAAAAGGTTATAGAGAGAATTAGTGAAAGAAGGAAAGTAACTCATTAAAGAAGTCGGAAGTCGAGCACAAAAAAAGGAAGCAATAGGAAGAATTTAGGAGTAATTATCTTAGGACGCATAGAAGTTGTGGAAGGAGGACACATCTATTGATTTTGAAAGAATCAAGGAGATAAGGACCCAAGCACCGAGATTTTTCAAACAAGACCAGCTCAAGTGAACAAGATCAAAGTGGAAAAAGTGGACCAAATCAAGCGAGCAGGGTAAAGGAAGGAAATATATAAAAGGCTACAAGAAATTAGCTAGAGGATAGAGAGATTTTCTATACATTGAGATGTTTCTAGACTAACGATCCAAGCTCTGTATTTGTATTTAGATTGTAATTTGGTCTTATTGAGCCTTGCTCTAATATGTTTTGTGAAATACCTTGTGAGCTCTCCTAGATGTGTAATGTAATGTTCTTCTTATAATAATAAAGAATAAGTTGTAGGAATTAGTTATGTATATGTGTGTATGTAATTACTATAGTTCATGTGCCCTCTAAAATTTTCTTATGATGTGTTGTATATTCTAGTATTCATTGCTGCCAATGCTTCCATCCTAATTATATAATGAAATTTGAATATTTCTGAAAATGATGTATAAATACCTATGCAATGAATGATATATTTGTTAAGTTGCTTCTTTTCATTATCCTTTGATCCCTTTCATCCTTGAATGTCTTAGCCACGCCTTAGCATGCCTTGGGTGAGACACTTCTCCCTTACGGACTAATAAAACGGATGTTGTTGCACTAGACTACAATAGAATCATTTGTTGACAAACAATGGTTAAGCCTTGGGTTTTCTAGGTCTAATTTTATACCAACAAATACTTAAACTTCATCCTCCATTTCATTTCAATATTTTGAACAAGGGCCCATATTTCATTCATTTATTTTCTATTATTCATTTTGACTTGGATAACCTTTGGATGAGAGGAACCCATTATAATTGCTTACTATAAACAAAATAAAAATGCAACAACTCTATAGCACGAATAAACAAGAATCAAGAATCAATAAACAATGGAAAAATTCAATAGGCTTCACATAATCTCTAAAATATATAATGATTTTATCATTAATATACTACTGACACATATGATTTCAAAAGTAATTTCCATTAACATCTAAAAAGATATATGTTAGTTATAGAATTAAGCCTTAATTAAGTTTTTAATATCTTCAAATATGCACTACAAAAAGTTGATATGTATGGAGGCGTAATGTATGCGAAGCTGTAAAAAAGAGAGATCAAACGTTTTGTCAAATATATCATTCTTATAACGTTGATGCATACAATATTCTTGATTGGTTAGCAAGTAGTAATCATTAAACAATGTGTTAGAGTGAATGTTATTAAGCATTAAAATAATATCATGATTGCGTGATGATTCACCGAATAAATGATTACATTAGTTGAGAGGTGAGCTTCAGTTCGTTCTAAGATTAAGTCTTAATTACTATTTTAATATGCTATTAAACACTTGAAGGGTGGCCTGATTACATGTTGATTATTCTTTTATATCTAGTAATCACCAAAATGTTGTCAACAAGCGAGACAATGTGCACAAGAAGTGTGTGAAGAATATCATTTCGATATCTTATAACGAATACTAAATGCAAAGTCATGTGCATCTACATGACTTGTTTACAAGTGTGCTAATTACACTTCGATTCGCTAAAAAATACTGAAAATACGATTTTATAATATTCATAAATACGATCTTTTTTATATGCTTACAAAAAATAATCGTTACACATGTGCAGAATGTAAAGATGTGGATGAAGATTCCATTTTGCGAAATAAATATGTGATTAGAAGTGTGCGAAGGAGATTTGCACATCATTTCAATCTGCTATTACAGATGCAGAGACCTATGCATATTCCCGATTGCTTACAAATAGTAAATTCTATTAAGCACTTGAAAAATATAATGATTACATGTCGATTCGCTGAATTCTGAAAAGTTGATTTTATAATATCGATAGATACAATTTTATTAATATGTTTGCAACCAATAATCATTACACAATGCATCAAAGTAAATGTTATTAAGCACTTGAGCGATGGCGTGATTGTGTATCGAATCATTGAATATATATTAATATTATTGTTAATGCTTAATTAATTCTTTAATGCTGAGTGTTGACTCGTATACATCGTAATTAATATCAGCCATTGCAGGTTCATGCACCTTCGCAAACATTTCTGTATCAACATAGTTTTTCCATATATGGCTACCATGCACACTTATCTTTTCTCGCCTGCTATGGTATTAAATTCTTTAAACTGTTTGGGTGTCACATGTTACCATTACAAATCATATTAGAGGAAATTTTAGCCTAAAAATGGCCATGAAATTTTCATGTACATAATATGTAAACCAATCAAAATTATTTAAATTTAAAAAGAGGTACATATAAATATTTTGGAGGGAAAAAAAAAACCTATTTTTTTAAATTGTATTTTTGGCTTATCTCCTTATAGGTTTACTCAAATATCAAGTGTAGATACTCATTGGATGCAGAATTAAATTATGCATCCAACATTACCCATTATGGATACTTTTTGGAAGACCTACATCAATAAAAATTGAAGATACATACGAAAAACCTCTTTAACACATTTTTCTAATGTATCCTCAATTTTTATTGATGTGGGTCTTGTCAAAAATATGCATAATGGGTACTCGTTGGATGTTGAACTTAATTTCGCACCCAACAGTTGTCTACACTTGAAATTGTGCGAACTTATAAGGAGATAAGCCAAAAATGCATTAAAAAACAATACTTTTCTTATTTTTCCTCCAAAATTCAAAACTCTTATTTTATTAATTTCCTATTATTTTATTATTTTTCCTTGGGAGGTCACTTTTAGGCTAAAATTTCCTCTAATTGATTATGTGATATAATATGTTATAAACACTAATTCTTACTAGTAATCCTTAGTTCTATCAATATATGGTTTGAAGTGTAAAAATGATATGGACAACATGATTGTGTTTGGTCCCCATAATAGCGACATTTGTTAATTCGCTAAACATTCACAATAATTTTTTGCTTACTAAAGAGATATAACCTTAATAAAACACAATACAGAATGTGAAGTTGTGAATAAACCTTCCATTCTGTGCAATACATAAATTCTGGGGAATGCGAAAGTGCAGAAGAAATTATGTGAAGATAGATTTCATTATGCGAGCTATAAAGGTATGAAGGAAAGGATGCAAAGGTGGCTTTCATTGTTCTAGATACAGAAGTGAAAAGATAGAAATAACAATATATTGTGAAAATGTGAACACTCAAAATGCAAAGATAAGGATAAAGCTTTCATTGCACGCAATACAAAAATTTTGTGGAGTGCAGAATTCTAGACGAAGCTATGCAAAGATGGATTTCGTTATCCGAGATGTGGAGGTAAATAGAAAAGCTTTGCGGAGGTGGAGTTCATTGTGTGGGATACGGAGGTGCGAACGAGGAAATATCGATAGATTACGAAGATGTGAGCATTCTCAAATAATGAAAAAATAGTAGATTGCAGAAATGCAAACATTTAAAATATGAAGATGTAGATAAATCTTTCATTATGTGCACTATGGAAATTCTATAGAGTGCATAATCTCAGATGAAGCTATGTGAATATGGCTTTCATTATGTGAGATACAAAGGTGTAGAGGAAATATTTGCAAAAGTGGCTTTCATTGTGTGAACTGTAGAAATTTTGCGGGTTGTAGAAATGCAGATGAAGCTTTGCGAAAATGGCATTCATTATGCGAGATATGAAGGTGCAAAGGAAAAATATGTGAAGGTTGCTTTCATTATGTGGAATTGAGGAGACGACATAGAAAAAATGGTAACTTATGGAATTGTAGGCATTCTTGAATACCAACAAAATAGGGGCCCTGCATAAAAAGGCAAAGCGTTAATCAATTAATTAATGGTAGATGCAAGGACTATATTGCGT
>APFE030590710.1:375038-405100 GCA_000404065.3 Pinus taeda
AAAAGAACTATCCTCATAACCCTTGTTTCATTTTTTAACAAGGTTGACATAAGATCAAGAACTTTCCTCAAGACTCCTTGTTTCATTTTTTAACAAGCTTGACACAAGACAAGGAACTGTGCTCCATGATCCTTATTTCATTTTTTAACGAGGTTGACACAAGATCAAACTATCCTCAGGACTCCTTGTTTCATTTTTTAATGAGGTTGTCACAAGATCAAAACTATCCTCGAGACACCTGGTTTCATTTTTTAACGAGGTTGACATAGGAACAAGCTATCCTTGGGACTCTTTGTTTCCTTTTTTAACGAGGTTGACATAGGAACAAACTATCCTCGGGACACCTAGTTTCCTTTTTTAACGAGGTTGACACAGGACCAAACCATCCTCGAAACTCCTTGTTTCATTTTTTAACGAGCTTGACACAAGACAAGGAACTATGCTCGTCACTCCTATTCACGGTTCATATGTAAACATGACTCCCAAGGGATCTTCACTGGATGGAAGAACCACACTCTGGCAGGAATACATGTCATGAGACACCAATGACAGATCAAGTTCTAGTGCCCCCAGTACATGATATACGAGATCATCTACATGATCATTACCAGATGTGAAGACAGAATGGGTAGCCACATAATTGAAGTGCGGCTCGGAAGGTACTGCTTGCAAGCAAGAACCAATAGGATATGACGGTTGCACAGGAGGCACCGGGGGACTCAAGAACGATAATTGATCAATGGTCACCATTCTTCCATTGTGTGGAAAACGGACCACACGAAAAAATGAAGAGACAAGGGCCCCCATAGAATAAACATAGTCATGGCCAAGGAGAAGACTAAAATCTAAAGCACCTTGAACAACCATTACATCTATATAGATAGTTTTTCCTCCCAAAGTAATAGGAAAATTCAAAAGGATCCCCAAAGGTCGGTTGGTTCCTCCGTCAAATGCCAATGGATTATGCGCAACTGGCACAAGCTGTAGGGAGCCCAAAGCTTGCCAAGTAGTGAAAGGAATGAGGCTAACCAATGCACCCTCATCCAAGATAGTTCCAAGTACTGCCTTATCATAGGCATGTACTGTAATCTGAAAAGGCACGTAGGATGGAAGGCAGAAAGTAGTCAAGTGACTCCAATCGAAGGAAACGACTGAACTACTTGGTGGGGGAATCGTACGATTGCCCCCATGCTCTACAAGAATCGAAGAAGGACTCTATAAATCAGCTGGGATAGGACGGTCATTCTCGGGCTCTAGAGAATCTGATGAGACGAGAATAACATGAGTAGTAGAATCATGATGCTCATCAGGAACAGAGTGGACCATTGGTGGTGAATCCAAGTCGACACTCTTTCTAACCAATGGTTGGTCAAGAACGAGTTGAGCACAGCCAGGTTCGGGAAGAGAAGGGTGGACAAGAGAAGAATCTAAGTGAATCTCTTTGTCAACAAGGAGAGGGTCTGAAGAGAGCCTTTGATAACCAACTGGAAGTGGAGGCAAAGAAGCTGTAAGACTTTCCAAAATAGCTAAATCTTTATCCATGAGCAGACAAAGGTGAAAGGGATGATTACCTTCACACAGTCTATAGGGGAATCGAATCTTCCCTTTCTTCTTACCACTTCCAGTTGATAGGGTAGCATCGTTATGAGCTTTAGAGGATGACGAGGGATGAGCCAAATTGTAAGACCATACTTCTAAGATCCTAGGAATGCCAGGACAATCACAAAGAAGATGGTCACCCTTACAAAATTTACAAGGAAACTTATCCTTCCACGGAGGACCAAAAGGTGTCACATCCTGATATGTACTCAGAGCAATAGTTGCATAGGTGTCCTTGTGATTATCAGACTTCTTCTTCTTCTTAGTCTCCTGGTTACTAGATATGGAACTTTCACCAGATGAAGAAGGAGAGGAAGGCGGAGAAGCAGGGGAAGAAGGCGCAGGCTCAGCCTTGGAATCAACATGTCATGATTCAGACGAAGGAGATGGTGGAATAGGAGTCGTGACGCTCAGACCATCAAGGTTGAAAACAACCACATGGGAAAACTGATGGTTAACTCAGGCAAAGACAATGTTTCCATATATGGAGCACCGGCATTTCCAAATGGAGGAAACGGACTAGGATTTCCATTTGCGGGAGGACCTTGGCTGGTAGACTCGGGGAATGTGGCCATCGAGGTCGAGCTTGAAAAACACTCTTATCACAACCAAGAACTCAAACTGTTACCAAGAATATTTCATGGGCAGTAAATTTTATGACGCAAGAACAAAACTTGACCTTTTCATGTTTCAAGAGTTGAAAAAAGGATGAAAAGGTGACTCTATATCTTTTGAGGTTTAATGAGCTTGAAAGGACAAGTGCTCAGATGGACCTTTTCTTTTAAGGAGTCTAAAAAGGAATGAAAGTGACTACTCTGGAGAACTAGGCAAAAGGTTT
Organism: Pinus taeda; assembly: GCA_000404065.3. Taxonomy (NCBI): domain Eukaryota; kingdom Viridiplantae; phylum Streptophyta; class Pinopsida; order Pinales; family Pinaceae; genus Pinus; species Pinus taeda. The sequence goes on from APFE030590710.1 coordinate 377,476, forward strand.
ACCAAACAACTCATAAAACTACATATACACCTTGGCGATCATATGAAAACCAAGGACTTTCCGTATGGCAGTCAATCATCCTGAATGTTGTGTTCGGTGTGTTACGGTTTGCAAGCTGGCAAACATAGCATCCTAAGGATATAGGATGATAACCTAGTGGGGTCTCCCAACATATACTCGACGGTACTGGGAGCACAAGTCCGTGCTAGTAGCTATTGGATCAAAGAAGGAGGAACCACCCAACCTTAAGTGAAAACAATAGAGACTAGGTTTAACGATGCCGGAGCACGTCTCTAGCCTAGACCTCTAAATAATGTGTGTTATGTTCCAATGCATTGTTAAGTTCATTGAGTTCATTTTAGAGTTGTTCTTGAATTATGTTTCAATTTCCAGGTTTTACCGTATGTATATCAAAACCTAGGATGCAACTAGAATGAATAAAGCATCTTTCATTTCGATGAAGGCCTACTTACAGAAAGGTAGAGAGTTCATTCCCAAACCAAGACAAGCGAATGCAAACACTAAGAAACACAATGCATCAATACACTAATCTCATGATGCATCAACACTACTAATGAAAGATTTTAAGTTTGCTTTCCAATTTCTCAAACATAATAACTTGAAATGAAAATGTACTTTCACTTTCATATACTAAATGAATGCAATCTTTTGATTTTTTTTTTTGTTTTGAATTTAAAGAGACAAACAAGCAAGTGTGAACCGATCGGTCCAAACAATTGTGATTTATGCTTGGTAGTGAAGAAATTGAATCAATATCAAAAATTGGTTCAATAATCGACACTAAAAACCAACCAACAAGAAAACAAGCAACAAAAAAGCCTCACGCAAATCAATAAGACGGTTGCGGATGAACCTTGGATAGACAAGCAACCCAAGCAAATGGTTTGAAATGCTTAAGAGAGCTAGGCCACGGGGTCTAAAAACACAAGATTCACTCAAATGAAATCAATGAGATAGTACCTTAACCAAAAGCAATCGAAACAAGCTAATGAGAGACAAGAAAGAATAGGGGGAAAACAAGATTGATGAATTCAGGAGGTAAAGTTGTAAAAACAACTTTACAGGAATCGTCGTGGGTGTTACACTGATAACTAGAGACTAGTCGCTAGTATTACACTGACAACAAGAGACCATCGCCAGTGTTACACTGACAACTAGAGACCGTCGTAGGTGTTACATAGACAACTAGAGACCGTCGCAGGTGTTACACAGACAACTAGAGACTGTCGCACGTGTTACACAGACAACTAGAGACCGTCCCAGGTGTTACACAGACAACTAGAGACCATCTAGGTGTTACACAAACAAATAGAGACCATCGCAAGTGTTACACAGAAAACTAGAGATCGTCGTAGGTGTTACACTAACAACTAAAGCCCAGTTGCTAAAGTACACATGTTTTCAGCGATAGACCAATTTCAGGAGTCGTCACAGGAATTAAACTAGAAAACCGAGATGAAAGCAAAATAGTCGCGGGTACAAAGCTAGAACATCAGTGACGTCATCGCAACTGTTAGGCTATCTTCAGCGATGATCTTAAAAACAATGAAAATGAATAAAAAAACTCCCAAACAAAGACCAGACTAACCTTACAAATAGTAAAGGGATTACCCTGTTGACCCAGGTAACCTCAAAGCCTAATGGTTTAACCCCAAAAATCGAGAGACACTAAATTAAAACCAAACAAAAGCAAACAGGAAAAAACATACGAAGGACTCCCCAGCGGAGTCACCAACTTGGGATGTAGGAAAGTGTTCCCTCTGCAGACAGAGGCAACCCCTCTAGCCCTAGAGTGGGTTTAGTCACAGCAAAGACAAATCAACAATTGATTTCCTTAAACAGTCATCGTTGGAGGCCTACCTCAACCGGTGATCGATGAATTTCTGTTGCGCTACTCTAGCTTCTGTTTCCTTCTCCTCAATGAGTGATCAACCTGAAACAATGCAAAGAAAATACAACAAAGCATGTAACCGGAAAACAACAATGATCTATTTACTCACAAATTCAAGAAGTCATGAGCTATCAAGTAAATGCATACAAGACATAGGAAAACATCATTGATTGTATTGATAATGAATCAAGAGCAAGCTCACAACCAAGTCTTGACGTCACAAGCCTTCTCAGAGGGCCCAGCTAGTATGTTTCTCAAGCATTCACTCTTCAAGGATGAATTTCCCAACATACAATGTCTCCCTCTCACTCAGAAGCTTTAACACAAAGTTAAGGGCACTCCACAACCTTCCACAAGCTATCAACAAGCCCACACCTGTCACACTCACACCAAAGCTATCTACCAAACTCAAAACCAACAGTAGCATTGTACAACCAAAAGAACTCCAAAAACTAGTAGATCATAGCAATGGTGAGTGATTTTATAGGAGTTTCCATGAAATGAGGGAGAGGGAGCTTATCCTCAAGGGAGATTGCACAAGAGGCAGAACCACCATCCCAGAGGTGGAAAGGCGGCCCAAATTGACCCAACAACCAAGTCTAGAGAGATCCAGAAGGCCAACTGTTTGAACTAATTCGCCAAATCTGGATCTTCGCGGGATATGAATTGGAGACTAGCGACGACATCACAATGATACAGTTCATGACAGGGAATTGTCACGGATTTTAAGGGTTTACTAGCGATGATGCAGGAACTTAGTCAAAAAGGGTCAATCTTCAGCATTAGAGAGCATTTGCTTAATCTTCTTGCATAAGTGGGAAGATATGAACATGTTTATTTGATACATGACACAGCAAAGGAACTGAGATGAGAAAAGTGACAAATTACTGTGTAACACAATATCTCATCAGTCCCCATCTTGTATAGATGCCTAGCAATGACAGAGAAATTTGTCGTGCGCACCATTAGTTCCTTCTTTTGCTAGAAACAATGTCATTTCGGTGCAGTTCTTGTTGTTAGGAAGTGTATTTTATCCTTGAAATGACCATCTATGACATGCACTGCAAAGAGTTCTGTGTCAGGAAATCCTTCTTCCAAGTTAGTAGGTTCCTCCCCTGTTTCGATGCGCGATAGATGGTCTAGTCCCGCATTCAATCGTGCAAGCTTCACAATAACTCAAAATCGCACCCTTGGAACAATAAGAGCTATCTGCATATTCACCCCCCCAACATAAGCTTAGTGACCAGGTACTTCAGCGCAGAGTAGTTCGTATACATCTTAAAATGGCCTCCTAGCAAGTAGTGTCGATACTTCTGGAGTGCATACACCATAGCTAGCCCTTCGCGTTCAGTGGTAGAATAGTTCATCTCCGGCTTGGACAACTATACGTGCAGATCATTCTGCCTATCATATTTATCTGTCAGTCACATCCTAGGCTTCCAAAATTTTTCTCTCATCATCCTTATACATTCGTGCCAATCATTAAAGCTTCCCTTGTGCATACCCCACCATCTTGGGGGCATAGTGCACAATGTCCAGTCTAAGGCCTGGAAGCATTACTTTTCTAGCATCTCCATTTCAAATGTATCCAAAAAGGTATCTATATCATTTAGACCATCATATGTAGGCAGATTTCTTACTTCTGATGATACGCAGCACAATGACCAAGTCATCATGTTCAAATTCAGCGTAGTTACTTCATATGACCAATTCTGCCAGCATTCTATTTCTTCGTCGAAATCTGAAGTGTGATAAATCTCGCACTCCCATGTAATCCATCCATCCATGGTAGGATTCACCAAATCTTGGTCTCATGTTGTTATCTTATAGATGCAGTCCAGATCATCATCACTCTCATAATGGTGGACTGGTTTCGTATAGTGTGATCCTTCAGCAGGATCCAAGGGTATTATTACCCATAGTGATTTCTTCTCAAAGGTCATCTTCTGCTTCTTCAGATTGATTACCCCATTCATATTAGTAGATCAGCCAATTCCCAAGACTGTAGGGTAGGGATTGTTGTCATCTACAATCTTTATTACTTCAAAATCTTCCAGCGCACTCGCTCCGGAATATCCATGGTCACTCCCTACAGCCACCCCATGGGTATGATTTTCTGTTGATTTACCATCCTTAGTTGAATCGAAGACCATTGTAGTGCAGGTATCCCCATTCACTCCAAAATCTTCTTTGGTAGGACATTTTCATCTAACCCCAGGTCCAAAATGACCTGATCCATTTCATACTCTCCTATTTGTGCAGCTAGTCTCATTTTTGTCCTGTCCTTGTCTTATGCTTGCCAATATTTCGCACTCCATGTAGTTCTCCTGGCATGGTTCCAGTGCATCTATTAATGAGTTCTTGTAGCCCTTTTAAATCTTTACTGTCACGCAGCAATTTCATACTGGTTTCCAGGAAAGTTGTGAGCATAGAGGGGTCCATCTCCGGCTCAGGCTTATCCTTGCTTCCTGAAGTGGAGGCCTCATTGTTATAGACATATTTGGGCACATCAGCCCCAAACTTATATGTCAATGTAATAGGGCTCATCAACCCCTAAAAGAGTTGTTTCACACCCTAAAGGAACATAGTCATGTAAATACATCATTCCCCAAAGTTTCCACCTGAGAAACCATCCTGAAACTGCCTAAATTGAACCATACTGACTGCTCCACTAGCAAAGTGCGATGCATACTGGGTGGTACATTGCCAAGGTGTGATGCATATTGTTTAGGCCTTCTATAGGGTGTGATGGGAAAGGATGGACAAATTTTTGGGACATTTGTCAGTTGATTGCTCATGGAATCTTTTAGAAATTTCTCCTATGCCACTTGCCTCTCTAAATTTGCCCAAGGATGAATAAGGGATCTAAGAAAATCCAATCCCTTGTCTTATGGAACCCATTGTAACAAGTGGAATGACACTAATCAAACCCCATGGATGACTCACACCCTTGCAAACATCTATAAATGGATCCCTCATCAAAGAGATCTAGAGGTTGGAATATTGTGAATTGCAAGGAAGTGTTGATAGTTTGTAATTGAGGAAAGAGCATTGTGTTGTTAGAGTGATTTTGCTATTTCATGAGGTGAAGAAGGATTGAAGCTAGGAGGATGATGCTAGATCAGACAACTGGGTTGTAATTCTCCCTTCTATTAATAAAGTTCTTCAAGTTTTCTTCCATATGATTATGCAATTGTGAATGTTATCGTTTGTGAATTCTATCATTTGTTCATTATATATCCGATTATGTAATGTTTATGTTGTAATAGATCACGATGCTTTGATGGTTCTTTGTTGTTGTACTTGTGCAGGTACTCTCCAAGTGTGTTAAGTACGGGGAGGAGTTGCAGGATATGTCAAAGGGGAGAGAGATCAAGCAAGGGATTAAGCAGAAGTTCTAGGTTGGTTCCATTATCTTTCTCTTATTTGTTACACATAGAAGAAATTGTTGAATTACTTTAAACTATTGTTTCTAGGGTAGCTGCCAAACCTAGAGGGCTAGCATTCTTTAGGAATACTAGTTTTCCTAGAAAAAAATTGGCGAACCTGTTGGGGAAAGTGAATGGATATTTTTTTGTTGTTATTGTTTGTTTTATAAACTATAGACAAAGTCTGAAGTCAGCCAGGTGGCCTTCGAACTACTCTTGATTTGCAATTGCATAGTAGATGAATGATGCTTCAGTCAATCTAGATGCCCTTTTGGCAGCTCAGTAACCTCTCAAGACATTCCATCATACTTTTCTCTTTATTGTTCATCAAAACCCACCTCAACTCATTGAAAATAGCTCCATCTTTGAGCCAAAACCCATTTCAGTTGCGCTCCCTAGACTTTCGCACTATCTTCCACTGTGACTCAATATGCATTGCATCTCCCAAGTGTAGTAAGTGTGATGCATCTCTATTTCTGTGAAGACCAGGTGCGATGATTGACTGAACTCTTTTTCCATTCTAGAAATTGAGGGTTTTTGACCTTGTTTTTAGTTTTGTTTGGTTGTTTTGCTGCAAATGAACTTACTGAAACTTATTTGCATCACTTAGATCAGCCTCAATTACATTAGGATTAGTGAGTTTTTTTTGTGTGTTTGTTCATCATTTACAATCCTTTGTCGAAAAGTTGTTTAAATCGATTTGTCGCTTTGGTACAAAAAGTGTCATAATTGTCGTTTTGTGTCGAAAAGAGAAGTGTCGTGAATTCTTCCTTCCCTTGATAATCGATTGAACTTTTCTTCATGTATTTGATTTGATTTGTTTATATTCGAAGTTTCAAAAGCATTTTTTATTCAAAATTGAAAAGTGTCATTTTGAGTCTTCCTTTCTCTTTTGAAAAAGAAATTGTCGAAAATGTCATTTTGAGTGAAATGTTTTAGATCTTTGCTGCATTTGGTTTTCCTTTTTGGCATTTTTTCACATTAAGGAGAATGAAAAAAAATACATGCATTTGCATTTAGCATTATTTTTTGGTTTTTGTGCGAAAATATGATTTAGGGAAAGGCACTAGTGGGTACTCTTTGCTCAAAGGCATTGTTATTTTCTTTCCCTAGTAACTAGGATTTTCATTGCTCAAATAAACAAAGATTATTTATCATTGTAGATTGCATCTTAGGAATTTCAGATCATCATCACACGGTGAACCATTGAAAGGAAAACTCTAAACAAGATCAACTTTAAAATAAATTTCAATGAACCTAACAACGCTTTGGAACTTAACACAACATATCTAGAGGTCTAGGCTAGTGACATGTTCCAACGTCATTAGAACTAGTGGCTATCATTTTCATTGAAGGTTGGGTGGTTCCTCCTCCTTGATATGACAAGTGCTAGCACAGACTTGTGCTCCCCATACCGTCGCGTATATATTGGGAGACCATAATAGGCTTATATAATTTATCCATAGGAAACTGAGTCTGCCACCTTATCGATCGCAATGCACTGAACACAACATTCGGGAAGATTGACTACCGTACATAAGTCCTTGATAATTTCTTTTTAATTTATCACCAAGGTGTATATTGTAGTTTTGCGATTGGTTTGGTAATCCCTCTATCTAGATTTTCTAGAGTAGTCACTTTTGTTCCTTTTCGGCTCTTTAAAAGAAAAGGTCCATCTGAGCACTTGTCCTTTCAGGCTCATTAAAAATCGAAGGAGACTAGAGTCACCTTTAGCTTTTTCTCAACTCTTAAAAACTGAAAAAGCAAAGTTGTGTCCAAGTGTCATTAAAATTAATTGAATTTGGAATAACATCCCTATCCCTTAGTTGATCTTAGGTTGAAATATATGGTGACAAATTCGGAGTCGACTGATCAAGGAATCCCTTTCGATGGGAATCCTAGTCCTTTTCCTTCTTTCAGAAATATTGGTGCTCCTTATATGGATACATTATCCCTTCCAGGACTTGCCATTGTCCTGCTAGTATGACTATTTTTAACCTCTATGGTTCAAAATGTCATGATTTCTCCTCAATCAAGTACACCTTCAACTGGACAAAATCAACCTCCAGTTGATCCTAAATTTGACCCTTCGCCTTCTTCCTCGCTTGTTTCTTCCTCCCCTTCTTCTCTTCGCTTGGTGAAAATATTGATACTAGTAACTAGGTGGCTAAGAAGAAGAAGAAAGGGCAGGAGAAGAAGAAGAAGTCAATTCAGCAAGGGGGAAACCAAGCAACCATTGCTCTGAATGCAACATCTAATGAAAATCCATCCATTAAGTTTCCCAAACCCAAATATCCATGCATAGTTTGTGAAAGAGACCATTTTCATCGAAATTGTCCTTGCTTTCCTCAGATCTTGAAAGAATGGTCTTCCCATTTGCACCATCCCATGTCATCAACCTCTAGAGATCATGTTGGTAAGACACCATCAACTAGTGATAGTAAAGTTCATGGACATAAAGGAAAAGTCAGGATTCCATGTAGGTTATGTGAAGGCAATCATTCCCTTCACCTTTGTCCCTTTTTTGATGAAGCCAAAAGAGTGTTGGATAATCATCTTGCTTCACCACAACCACTTTCATATGGTTATAGGAAACTCTCCCTAAGTCCTTCACTAGTTGAAGAACCAAGTAACTTAAATCAACCATCGGTCGAAACCACTCTCTCTGAATGTGAATCCATTGAGTCTATACCTGACCAAAATCAACAGGTCGAGGTAACAGTTGACCCAATTTCACCTTCAGCTAATCGTACCTTTCCCGAGGAGAGTGAAAATGATACCATTCAAGTTATTTTTGTTACTTTGGATTCTAATGAGCTTGGGGGATCTCCACCTATTCCATCAAGACAAGAGGAAAGTTCTCTAGTTCTTGTAACACAAAGGGTTAATTCTCCCGTTTCTTCGGTAGCCCCTCCAAGTAGTCTAGTCACTTCCTTTGATTGGAATTGACTGGCAGGATCCCACCTTCCTTCTTATGTGCCTTTCCAAATCATAATACAAGTTTGTAAAATGATTGTGTCTGGCACTATTATAAATGAAGGTGCATCAGTGAGTATCCTTTCCTCAACTGCTTGGAAAGTGCTTGGTTCACCACCACTTGTCCTTGTTACGCAGAATCTGTTAGGCTTTAATAGAGGAACAAGTCAACCATTAGGGATCCTTCCTAAGTTACCTATTACTTTGGGAAGGAAAACGAACGTGATGGTATTCCCAGGGATGTTAGATTATAATTTACTTCTTGGGCATGACTATGTTTATAACATGGAAGCTATAGTTTCAACACTCTTCCGAGTGATGTGTTTCCTGCATGAAGGCAAGATTGTCATTGTTGACTAGTTTTCATTTCCCAGTCCAAATATAGCTCCAAGTCAATCATCGTCCCTAAATGGTCCATTTACATCAATGGTATCATCTCCGCTCCCAAATTCCAAGTTAAGTCTTTCACTTGAACCTTCATTCCATCCACTTGATAGCCATGAGTATTCTGGTGAAAATAATGAAGCTTGGGAGGCATGCACCTAGTAGTAAAGATAATTTTTCCTATAGGTTATGTGATTGGTCTATCACACCATTCACCTTTGTCTATCTGAACGAAGCCAAAGAGGTGTTAGACAACCATCCTACTTCACCGCAGTGATTTCCATTTGGTCACAGGAGACTCTCCCTTTCATCATGTTGGGGACATGCAAACCAATTCAAGCATATTTTTTTGTTTTAAGCTTGTGTAAAAAGGAAACTGAAGCCAAGCATAGTTTGTTCATTTCAAGTTTGTGTAAACATTAAACCAAATCCAAGCATAGTTCTCCATGGTTCAAGCTTGTCTAAAAATGAACTCATTCTCAAATTTTAACCCTTGTGATTGCCATTCTATCAGCCTTTTGAGCCTTGGTTGTGTACATCCCATCACCACCATCCCTTTGGCTGATCATACGCTTTCACTTGGCTGTTTTACCATTTTTTGAGGACCAGTTGTGATGAGTGGTCTTATTAGCCAGCCTCTCCACATAAATCAACATGTTTTGAGAAGTTACAACATCACTGGAACCAGTTTCTACCCTAGACACCACTCGTTCCTCAAAATAGAGTTCTCTTTAAACCCTTTTTAGACTTGATAAATATGAAAAGATTGTCGAGTGCTTGTCTTTTCTAGCTCGTTAACGTATTGGAAATGTCATCCCTCCTGTATTATTTTATCATTTTTCAGACCTAAGGGATTATTTTACGAAAAAGAACTTATGGAGTTTTCTTTTTGTCCCTTTTTCAAACTCTCTAAACATGAAAAGGACCAAGTTATCCTTGTCATTAAACTCGTTAAAACAATAGCAACAAACTTGTCCATCTAGACGAGACCAAGTTTCATTGTCGCTAGACTTGTTAAAACATTAAATAGTGACAGGTTTGCCCGAAGGGAGAATTATAGAACAAGCATATGTTATCCTCCTCAATCTTGACCAAAATAAAGAGGTATTGGTCAGCAATGACTAGGGAAAAAGGGGAAGAAACTTGAATAATTTATGGTAGCAAGTCGTTCTTGAACATGACACTTTCACTTCATCACCATTATTGAGTGGGGTTGGGTTATTCCATTCACCGGTCATCTCACCATTGGTCTTTCATACCATCCATATTTTGGGGTTAACACTACCAATTCATCTCAGTGTTGCTGACATGTTCAAAAGAAGTCATTCAGTTGAGAAACCACCATCCAGTTAATGTCTCATCCACTACAATACCTCCAACCTTCATTTTATTTCATGACCACCATTCCTGAACCTTGTGACGTCAGTTCATTTTTCACCTCCAGAAAATTATTTGCTTCATTTCGTGTCGTATATGTGGGATACATCAAGGCCCTCCTACGACGAGTCACTTCTTGTCGACATCAGCTCATTATCCAAGAAGTTGACTTAGAAACAACCCTTTCAGTGCTTTGGAGCTTGCATACATCAATGACAAGTTTCTCACTTCCGGCGATAGGTTGACATCAATGGCCTTCGACCGAAATATTTTGCGTGGTGTTCAACATCGAATCATGTATTCACACCATGTGAATTGTACTGTCATACCGTGAGGGTCAATACATTATCGATGATTCCTCTCGCATCTGTTAACAACTCACATCATTGGCTGGTAATCAAAAGATGTCTTTCCATGTTCGACTTCAGGACATCTCTTCACATAGATTGACTTGTACATCGAGCGAAGATTGAAAGAGTTTGAAGACCCCAAATCTAGTTTCATCCATCCGAGATGTGATATATTCAAGAATATAAAAACATCAAATGTATAAAGGCTCTACACAGATGGTCATCCTAACCATTGATGATGACTCTATATCTGAAGAATCACCAGTTTGTATCTACAGACGACTATCTGATCTATGTACATGAAATGAAATTTATAAAGCTGAGCATGGGAATGCCTCCCTCAGCTAGTTCATGAAAATCATATTATGATAATGTATTGTATTGTAACTTATGCAGGTCACCTTCCAATTCAAAACTTCGGATCCTCATAATAAAGCATTTCACCAGACATGAATATTTATGACCTCATGCTTTAGGAGGCAACTGTTATAGAAATATTTGGGCACATCAGCCCCAAACTTATATGTCAATGTACTAGGGCTCATAAACCCCTAAAAGAGTTGTTTCATACCCTAAAGGAACATAGTCATCTAAATACATCATTCCACAAAAGTTTCGCCCGAGAAACTATACAGAAACTGCCTAAATTGAACCATACTAACTACTCCACTGGAAAAGTACGATGCATACTGAGTGGTACACTACCAGGGTGCGATGCATCCATTTAGGCCTTCTATAGGGTGTGATGGGCGAGGATGGACAAATGTCTAGGACATTTACATTTGTCAGTTGATTGCTCATGGAATCTTCCAGAACTTTCTCCTATGCCACTTGCTTCTCTGAATTCGCCCAAGGATGAATAAAGGATCTAAGAAAATCTAATCCCTTCTCTTATGGAACCCATTGTAACAAGTGGAATGGCACTAATCAAACCCCATGGATGACTCACACTCTTGAAAACATCTATAAATGGATCCTTCATCCAAGAGATCTAGAGGCTAGAATATTGTGAATTGTAAGGAAGCGTTGATAGTTTGTAATTGAGGAAAGAGCATTGCTTGGAGTGATCTTGCTATTTCATGAGGTGAAGAACGATTAATGAAGTTGGGAGGATGATGCTGGATCAGAAAATTGGATTGTAATTCTCCCTTCTATTAATAAATTTCTTCAAGTTTTCTTCCATATGATTATGCAATTATGAATGTTATCATTTGTGAATGCTATCAATTTTTCATTATATATCTAATTATGTAATGTTTATGTTGTAACAGATCATGATGCTTTGACGGTTCTTTGTTGTTGTACTTGTGTAGGTACTCTCCAAGCATATTAAGTATGGGGAAGAGTTGCAGGATCTGTCAAATGGGAGAGAGATCAAGCAAGGGATTAAGAGGAAGTTCCAGGTTGGTTCCATTATCTTTCTCTTATCTGTTACACATAGAAGAAATCGTTGAATTTCTTTAAACTGTTGTTTCTAGGGTAGCTGCCAAACCTAGAGGGCTAGCATTCTTTAGGAATACTATTTTTCCTAGAAACACTCAGCGAAGCTCTTATTAGCTTCCATGAAGGCTTCCCGAGCACGCTCCAAATCAAACTCAACCTCTTTCACTGGGGCCTTTTGAACCAATGTACTATCTTTCAGCTGTTTCCCCTTGTCATCTCTCGTCACGATTCCACTCCAGAGCACTATATTTACATTTAGATCTTCCTCGTGTAGCTCAGACATCAACATTTGCAAGTTCTGAATTAGGGGAGGTGGTAGTGTTGCTTTGTCACGTATCCTAGCTATCAGCATAGGACAGTCTTCTATTTCATGATCAAATAGGGTGGAATACTTACACAACGGTCACAACTAATTGGTGCAATCACAGGCATAGTTCCTTGGTCCTCTGCAATTGTAGAAAATCAATTGTCCTCGACCTCTACTAGGTCCTACTTTGCCTCAGCCTCATCCGCACCCCTGAAATCTTGTCCGTGCCATCCATGCATTCTAGTCAAGGAGCCGTGTTTCGGCCTGAACCCTGTAGATGAGAGTTTTTTCCATCATCAATTCATAGCTCCTACAAGTATGCTCATCATGTCCTACCGACCTACAAAAGTTGCAGAACAACTATTGCGGTGCTTGCACATACTTCTGTAGCAAGTGACAGTTATTCATGGCATGTTTTCTGACTACTTGACAGATAGCACACCATAAAGGGCATCGGTCCTCCTCCTGCAAGGTAATTTGTAAAGACGGGGTAGTGATCTTTTTCATGACCATGACTCTTGCATTTCAAGCACCATACCTCTTTGCGGACCTCTAGCCGAACCATCATGTCCTGCTTCAGAATTTGCATCTCAAGGAACAAATTATTCAGCTACACATGGATCTGCTAGACTCCTAGATTAGGATCCTACATCAGGGTCTCATGTAGTCTCATGGAAATCTCCAAGGCCTCTACCTGAGTTGTTATCTTCTGCTGTGACAGTGCACTCCTTAAGTGTGGTAGTATCGAAGCCACAAACCACTTGAGATGTTTTCCATCTATCAAGTTCATGTTGGCTTCACGAATTGTACATTTTAGCTTCTGATCCAGCTCCCAGGGTATCTCGCTTGGTTGCATCGCGATCTCTTTGAATCCCATAATTGACTACACTTTAGATTTAGGCCTGCTAAATTCCCTATTTAGTGCCGCTTAGATATCCACTAGTCTAGCATTCGGGTTATCGCTGGAGTACTTAATATACCAGGTTAGTGCACGATCTTGCAAGGCACTAACCAATGTCGCTTTCTTTATATGATCATTTGTAACACCTTGAGCTTCCCATATAGCCCTCACAACAAACCAGAATTGGTCCGGGTCCTCATTTCCCAAGCCTTTGAACAAAGGAAACTTCATTGTGTTTGACATACTGAATCACAGTGGAGGTGGAGGTGGTATGGGTGAAGTTGGAGGCGATGGCGGTGAAGCTGGTGGTGGTGTAGGTGGAGGTGGTATTCATAGGAATCCTTGTCTTATTAACTAAATAGTCCTTTGTAGAGAGACTTTCCTATTCCTTCTTTGTCTCTTCATGAAGGTGAAATCAAGGGGCTATACTCCAGACCCTTATTTCCTTCTTTTCTGTAAATTTTCCCGCTTCTTGTAGTCCCGAACATCAAGGTAGCTGCATAACCTATTTTTTTCACAACAACATCTTAATCCAAGTATTCAAAAATTTTATGTACTTACGTCGCGGTCCATTGAAAAAGCGTTGCTCTACCTCGCTATAGTGACTGAGGTGTCAACTGCGAATTCAGTCACAAATCCTCCTATGACACAATCGAGCCAATGATCAACAGTGCGAGTGATCTTATCCTCTAATGCTTCCAACCTTCACACTAGCTCTGGGGTCCACACAATAGGATCGTAAAGTTTCCACCTTCCTTGGCTATCTGCTAGCTTCGCAATCCACTCGTATAGCTCAGTAGGAAAGGAGGCAAAAAATATTTCATGGATCTCCGTATACAAGTACCTTTCTAGCCACTATTCTTTTGACAGTTGTGGGTTTTTGTTTTCCTGTTTCGCGAACTCGTGGATCCTTCTATCTAACCAGCCTTCTATTTCTTTCTTAGTTGGATTCTAGTGATACGACATCACACATCTCTTATGCAGATTCTGGTCCCAGCAACGGAACCATTTGTTGGCATGAGGAGGCCTGACCCAGGTTCAGCGACAGTTAGCTAAACAAATCCCTATACTACTGGTCCTTTCGGCATCAACCTATAGAACGCAAACTGAAGTCTCACCCAAAGCAATATGGGGGGATGCCGGAACCAAGTTTCCACACCCTTGAGATAGTTGTGATGTCGATTTTATTCCGGTTATACCTAACTTCACGTGGGTTGCATAGCCCTCTGTTCCACCCTTCAGTACCTTCGCGAAAGGGTATAATTGGCTTGCGTGCAGCCCTAACCTGCAGCTTAGGGACTTTCACGCTGCTAGGGCAGTGAACTGCAATATCTCCCAAACTAGGCTAAGTGTCTTATTTATCTTATTAACTGATCTTAGTTAGCTTCACATAAATAGATTTTCTTAATTGCGTTAACTTAACCAATACATTTACATACATTCACACATCATATAAGCATTATAAGCGAAATGCATACCCAATATAACAAATGCATAAACAGGAAATAAAGATGCATAAATTATAGAATACTTCTCTTTATTGATAATTCCAGATGATTACAGACTTGACTCACCCTGTGCACTCAACTGCATGGGTCCACGCACTCAGTTGTAGAGCCTCTACCTACGCTACGACCTAAGACTTAGACTTCTACTTCAGAGCTATCTCTCATACATCATATCTTCAATGATTATTGATTTATCCCTTAACTACTTAGAGCTTAGCTCTATTTATACAATCCCATGGTCCGCGAACCATGGGTAGATCTTTTACGGCTGACATTGCATTACCAAAATAAGGGTAGACAACCCTATGACTCTTTAACACCTACATGCTCCACGACCACAAAATGCGGAGTCTTTACACTTGGATTACAAAATTGGACCATAATATGGGCTTTTAGCCCCAAAACCTCCCTTGGGGGATCCCGCGCCCAGCAGTTACTATTGGATTTACTATTAGTTTTGGCATGCTTTGTTGTCTCTTGATCACTCATGTAGGTACATAAGTGCTGAAAGAAGTAGGAACAAGTTTGTGACACAAGTAGTTTGAGGATCTCAACTAAGGAAATCATAATAGCATCAAAGCAAGGTAGGTCTTCTCTCTCATTCTACTTTTCAATTATAATCTAGGAAGATGTCTAGTTGATTGTCACTTCAGTTGCTAGACCCACTCACTGGGCTAGAGGGATTGTCTCTATCCATAGAGAGGATTAGCCTTGTCAACAAAATGGTGACTCCACTGGGGAGCCTATGACCCTTTCCTTCCCTTCATTCACCTTGTCTTTTGAAGAGTTTGACCAACCATTCATTTTTAGACTTCATTGCTTATCTGTAGTCAATGTCACTTTTTGGTAGATGTATGAAGGTTGTTAATTTGAACTGTTCTTGAAGATTTTGAGTTTCTTTTTTGTCTTTCTCAACCATCATGAGTTTGACCCTAATAGTCACAATGATATCACGGGTTTTCTAGTTACAATAGCGATGATCGCTACTTTCCTTTTGACAGGTGTTACAATTGTAGAAAATTAATAAATTTAGGGTTTTCTTTCTTATTCTCAGTTCTGTTTGCCTTCTCTCAGTCATTTACCAGTGTGCTCTTCATTGAATTTGTCATTGTATGATTGCAATTTTGTTTTAACTTGGTTTCAGTGTGCTTGAAGTTTGATTAGCCTTTTAGGGCTTTAGGTCTTCTAGGTCAACATTCGTCCACTAGTTGGTCTTCCCATCAGAGATCAAAGATCCATTGCATGTGTTAAAGAGTCTTTGTGTGTTCATACATACTTTGCATATCACTTTTTGTTTCTTGTTCCTTAAGTCATTTTCATTAGTGGATATTGTGAAATTTACTTAAGCTCCATGTGACAAATGATAGATTACAAATCGATTGTCTCATTGGAATCAAAAGGAAGTGTTTGCTTTGAAGTTTTTGTGTTTCGAAGTGAAAGTCAAAGTGCTATTCTTTTCATAGTTTTTCGTGGAATTTTGAATTGCATTCAAATCATTCATGTGAAAGATATTTTCATATTTATTGGCTTGCTTGCATTCTCTTTTACTTTACACTAGATTACATTAATTGCATTCTGAAAAAAGAGAAAAATCATCATTATATCTTAAGGAAATTTTGCTTTAAGATTTGTTTTAGCATTGTATTTTCTTATCATATGAAAGATTAGATTTCATATTTTTCATTTAGCATTTGAAGATTGTAATGGATGCACTTTTTCTTTTGATTTGATGCATTATTTGAGTGATCTTCTTCCCTACATAGATAGCTTTCATCGAATTTAAGTATTTCATTTCATCATCTAGTTTTCATTTTAGGAACAAGTAACATTGTTAAGGCCTTGAAATTGAAACATAATTACAAGATCAAATTTAAAATCTATGAATTAACCTAAGGAGAATTTGAAACATTAACGTTCATATCTAGTGGTATAGGATAGCAACGTGTTCCAACATCTTAAAAACTTAGTAGTTGTCGTTCGGTTCAACCTTAGGCAGTGCTAGCACGGACTTGTGCTCCTTATACCATCGTGTATATAAAGGGAGACCCCCATAGGTTGCAAACCTTTATCCATATGAAGTTGAGTCTACCACACTATAAACATGATACATCAAACACAGCATTTGGGGAGATTCCCTGTAGGTACGTCAAATCCTTGGTAAAATTATTTTCTTAGGTGTATATTGCAATTCACGATTACTTGGTACTCCTTTTACCTAGATTCACCTGAGCAGTCATTTGATCTTTTCTGACTCTTTAAATTTACAAAGGTCATTGAGCAAGTTGTTCTTTCAAGCTCACAAAACTATTGAAAGCGACTAGAGTCATCTTTTTACCCTTTTCTCAACTCTTAAAAGATGAAAAGGTAATGTTTTTATTTCTAAAATAAAACTTCCCATGATAAACATGTCGATCCCAAGTAGTTTCTTCTTAAACATAACTTGAGTAGTTTCCTGTTAATTTCAAGATTGTTAAAACCCTGAACGAATTTTCCTTTCCTTTTTTTGTTGAGAGGAAGTCATCATGGTTGAACCATTGATTCCATCTCATAGTTCCCCTTCATTGTCCAATACTTAAGGGTCCTCCCAAGGAGTTCATACGTAGCTTCCTCAATCACTTGAGGATCAAGGTTTTGAACTTGGAATTGTTCTAAGCATCCAACATTTGTCTTCTTGTCCGCCTCCCTCAGATACCTAGTCACCTCAAGAATCTAATCAGGAATCCTCTGATAATCCTATTCAAACCCCTGAGCATCTACAGACTCTTGAAATTCTGCAAGGGCTAGTTGTCTATTTGTTGAATCCATTGCTTTATCCTATTGTGATATCTCCTCAATAGTCTTATAATCCATACAATCAGCCTCATATTCCTTTAGAGTTATCTCCTCATACATCTCAGGTTCCTCGTCACTAATTGTTTCCATCTATGGAGTAAGAAGTAAGATCCCAGTCTCCTCTTCAGGTCATTCAAAAGTTTTCGCTACCCATACTCCTCACATGGATGATGAGCAGGGATATGAATTCCCTCCAAAAGGCTTTCCCTATATAGGAAGAGTCCCATCTCTCTCCTATTATCAAACTAGTGGACCCATGTTGCCACATGACTATACCACTCTACCTCAGTTAGTTTTGGGCACTCCTAATGCCTCATCATTGTATCAGAACCCCATCTAGTATTCCAATGTTATGCCTACGTCAGGTGCGTTCATCGAAAACATGACCTCTCAAACCACTATACAAACTACAATCACTTACGTTTTTGTTCAACCTACCATTCCATCTCAACCTATTTCATCATTTCAACTGACTCTTTCAGTTCAACCGACTATCTCAGCTTAGGTCTTGGTAAGTTCTTCTATCCCTCCATCGAGTGGATAGAATATGCCACCACCTAGGGTGAAATATCTGAATATTCCTCTCATGTCAAGTGAAACCAATGTGAGTGGATTACAAACTCACATCATTAGAGTGAATCAACCTTTTTATGACACTATTCCTAATCCTGTTGGTACATCTAGGTTAGGTAACATCCAATATTAGCAGTCGTATATGGCTCAGGCCCCATTCCAATAGGTTTATGTCCCACATGGTTTGCAAGCCTTGGTTAATCTACCTTACATGCCTCAAGTTGGACCTTATGTTCAACCCAGTCAATCCATTATTCTTAGTGGATATGGCCAGATCCAATTCGGGAACTATCAGTACTCTCAGGGTATAACCCCAGGAACTATCCATCTACCCTTGCAACAACAAGGACAAACCTTTGTAGTAGCAAGGACAACCTTCGTAGCAGCAAGGGCAAGGCTTGCAGCAACAAGGACAATTGCTACAATAGCAAGGGCAACCTTTTCCACAGTTGTAGCAACCTTTACAGTCGTAAAATCAGTTTGTTCAATAGTCCTCCCAACCTTTGTCCTCGCAAGGCCAACCTTTGCAACAGCAAGGTCAAACTTTACAGCAACAAAGTCATCCTTTATAGCAACAAGGTCAACCTTGGTAGCAACAAGCTTTATATGCATATCAGCAATGTCAGCCTTTGCAAGGACAAGATCAACCCCTGTAGTAGTAGGGTCAATCTCCTTACGTCTAGGGTCAACATTGCATACCATGCTTATCAATGGCCTATGGCAGGGTAGTATCAAGCCTACCCTGGAAACGAATCCACCTTACGGGCAAGGTAACCCTCAGTGGGAATAAAACCAAGTTCCATATAGCCAAAATCCTCCACTATGGGGGAAAAATCCTTACCAACAAGGATGGACTCCGCAGTTTCGGTCTCCTCAAAGGCCCAATATGTCGTTTAACACACAACTGCCTTTCTTGGCTATGTTGGAGCTGCCCGATGTCTCGAGGCTCATGAATTATTCCATTCTTCATTCGCCTTACTGGCCTCTAGTTTCAACGAAAATTCCAAGTGATTTCCCCAAATTCAAGGGAAAAGAGAAGGAGGATCCACAAGCCCACGTGCTGACATATCACCTCTCGTGCTCCTACAATTCATACACTGATGATTCTATATGTCTTCTAATCTTTCAAAGAACTCTCATAGGTGTTGCTGCTAAGTGGTACGCCTCGAGGTACCTATGGTGATTTCAACGCTCTCGCTATGGCTTTCCTCGCTCATTTCCAATTGCTAATTTGGTATGAAACTGGCACTCATTTGCTTACGTCACTTAACAAAGACACCACAACCCACATTTCCATCCATGAATGGAGACGTCGGCGTCGCCTCATCAAGTTTGAGATTTCTAATGAGTCATTGACATAATGGTTCAAAAAATCACTCGTCAACAAAATTTCTAAGGACATAGATATGGGTGGATGTGTTACTGAAGAGCAAGCTATCGCCAGTGCCCAATATTTAGACTTGGTCTATTCGTAATCTGGCACATTGCATGATATGTTACCTGATGCTCTGAGACCATCATCGGATTTGACAGCATCGAATTCTCCCGATACACCAACTATGGACGGTGTTATTAGTTTTGTGTCTCAAACTTCACGAAAGCTTCTTTGAAGCATATATGTGTCTCAAACACTCGTTCCAATAATCCCTCCAAAAATTCATCCAGTCCTGGTAAAACCTTTGAGGTACATGTTTTCTAGTCTACCACAGTAGATAAGACCTCTAAAGGTAAAAATAAGGGTAAAGTTAAGGCCAAAGTAGATGATGAGCCGCAAAAATGGGTAACTTATTGGGCTCATTTTGCCTATTATTCTTGATTAATCCACCATTCTTCATAGTTCTGTGCATGCTTTTGAATATATTTATGTTAATTGAATGAATGAGAATAGTCACTTGACCACAAAGTCTAATACGTGCTTATTGCATATTTTTGGACATCTTTTGGACCAAGGTCAAGCATTTATGAGCAAGTTGACAGCCAAATACGAAGGAACAAGGCTGAGGATTCACAGGAAGGGTGTCTCCAGCACTAAATGACCCCTTCCTCGAGTTCTCCACCATCAGCTCGGAGTTCAACAGCCCACCAAAGATGATTTCAAGGGGCAGCCGAGCAGATTTTGTGAAGTGGCTGATTAATTGCAGTTTTGAGCAGCCAAGCTCCTAAAGTTAAGGAGGGTTGTTGGGAATCCTCATGGTCATAAGTAGGAAGGCTTCAATCCTTAGTAGTTTAACCATTTAACAGTTGTTTTTCGCACTTTAGTGCAGCTCTACATTTCATCTCATCTTCGAGCTTTTGTTGTAAACAGTTTTGTGACATGATTATTCTTTGAGTAAAGGAGATAAATTTCACTTTCTACCAACCCTGAGCTTTCTTAGGAGGCTGTAGCTCTTGGGGTTGGGCCCAACCCAAGTTCCAATACCTGCTTTGTGTAATTTTATGTGTCTTTGATGCATTCTTAGAATAAATTATGTTATTTAGGTTAAGATCTTGCTTTGCTACTTAGGTTGTTTTTTATGATTAAAATAGCTTTTCATACTTCAGGTTGATTTGATAGTTTGGTAAAGGAAAAGATCTGAAAAAAGGCCATCAAGCAATCCTTGATCCCATCTCTCCCTCCATGGGACCATGAGCTGAGACCAAGGCATACTTGCTACCACAAAAACATTGTTTTTGCCTTTCCATGCCATTGCTAGTATTAGATTTTTAGTTGGAACAGTTGATTCCAGTTGTACTTGCATGTTTAAGATCTATTCTTGCTTAGTTTCCATAGTTATCTTGCATGATTTCCTGTGTATAAACTTATGTTCATCATGTTTCTGGTTTTCAGGTCAGATTAGGTCAAATTAGTTAGATTTCTAGCTTTCTTAGTCTTTGTTCGATCAATTTTGGAAAATAGTGTGTAGAACACCTGTAATACCTCCCTGCCTAGCCTTCCTCCACCATACAACCTACTCCAAACCCTAATCCAAGATTCCTTCCCTTCATTTGCCACACTTTTTCGGTTTGCCCTAATTTCTACATTCTTGTGCAGCATTGCTTCCTCCATCCTTGAACAAATCCAACCACCTTAATCACTCCTTAGCTTCTTTCACTAGGTCCTAGACCCCTTCACATCCTCATCCGACCTCCATTTCCACTTTCCCACCATTTTTTTCACCATCAATCCTCCAAAATCCTCTTTCGGATCTTCCTGTAGAACATCCTATAGAACCCCTGCAGACTTCCTGAAGAAGTTCACGTGAGTAGTTTTTCAAGATTTGATCACTATGAAACTCTCTAGAAGGGTGTTAGGGACCCCTTAGGCCCTCTTCTTACCTTCCCAACCTCCTGCAATTACTTACTCCATTTCCTTTCGCCAATCAACCTTTGCATAGTCAAAAATCGCTAAAGCACATGTATAATAATTCTGCAAAATTACTCAAAAATACAAAAAGATGTTTTCTCCATATTTTACTTTAAAAGTAACTTAGTCACATGCATTTTACCTTTCCAAGAGTCAATGGAATCCATTCCCACCGCTTTCATCTCTTTTCTTGCACCAGTAGGGTTAGTCGATAAAACTAGGGTTTGCTAGGGTTTGTGTTTCTTTTCATCTTTCAGCTTCTTTCTGCAAGTGGAATAGCCTCCTTTGAGTTAGATTTCATCCATCATAGTTAAAAGTTTCTTCTAAGAGCTCATAGAAGTTGGCTTAAGCTTCTAGTGGACTTGTGCCAGCTAATCAAGTGACAGCCTACGGAAAGAGCTAGTACTTGTGCATATAGCATCATTGCTTCCAAGTTGTTTACAAACAACCGGGTTGATAAAAGTAAAGAAGGGATTCCTAGGAGTTATAGCATCATTGCTGCAATACTGGAGCCCACCATATTTTTTTTGTCGTTGCCAGGGAAGCGTTAGAGTATTTGTGATTGTTTCTTTTCTTCTATTTTCTACTGCAACCTTCTGCTAAGTAGTTTATTTCAGCAAGAGTAGAGTAGTTGTTTCATTTCCATTCTGCAATTTCATTTCCACAAAATTATATTAGACATTTCCTACTTTCCTAGACTAGAATTTCAATTCTGCAAGTGTATATTAGCATTTAAATTCTACAATTTCAATTCCACAAGCGTAGCTTAGCATTTCATTTCTGCAATTTCATTTCAGCAGCATAGATTAGTCATTTCCTGCTTTCATTTCAATTCTATAATTTTCATTTCAGCAAAGTTTACTTTAGTTAGCTTCAATTTGTTGTTCAATAAATTTTAGTTTTGCAGGTACAAGCAGAGAAAAACACAAAAATCAACCAAAAATATTTCATTTCATGCCTCGTAGGAACAGAGACAATTTAGGAAAATTCTTACCCAACACCCCCACCACATCACTGAGTCACCCTTCTCTCTTCTTTGGTGGCAATGAACCTCCAGAGATACACAAATATCCTCTAACTAAAGAAGAGCAAGAAAACATTCCTCCTGAGACCATGGCCGAACACATGAATGGAATAGGTGATGAGGAGAGAATAGAAGGTGCCTTTCCCATCTGAGAGACCAATGGGGACACAAAAATTAAAAACATATGTCCCGCAGCCTTACCTCGCTTCCATGGATTGACCACTGAAGACCCTAATGCCTACTTGTTTGAGTTTGTTGTCCTTTGTCGAACCTATGGCTATGGAGAAGATGAGAAAAAGTTGAAACTCTTTCCCTCTACCCTCAAGGATGTAGCACTGTGCTGGTTCATGGGGTTACCTAGAAACAGTATCACAACTTGGGCTCAAATGCAACAAGCCTTTAACAACAAATATAGGGATTACTGTAGGTCAAAGGAAACAAAGGGAGAAATCTTTCGGATGACCATGGGAAGTGATGAATCTTTAGAAGATTACGAAGTAAGGTTCCAACTCAGTTATAAAAGAGCCAGGTGTATACTTGACCCCGAATCTCTAAAGCTGGTTTTGCTCCGAGGAATCCCTGAATACCTTCTAGATACCCTCCATTTTTTGGTTGGAGGGGACATCTAAAGGCTGTGTTTAGAAAGCATTCTAGGGTAGCCTGAAAAACAGGTAGGGGGAATCAACTTTCAGCCAGCGTCACCTTCTCCAAACATGAGTTTGCAAATCAGATGGAAGATCTTAAAAGTGAGATGAGATAGACCATTTCCATGCCACTGGATACTTTCTGAATCCAACAAAAGAAAGAGGAAGTTGTTAGGGTTTTGGCCATCTTTTGTCCCAGATGTATAAGGAAACATCCTCGAAATGAGTGTCCATTGCACTCAGTAGAGGTATGTTTCGTTTGTGAGGAATACCACCTTACAAACCAGTGCCCAACCTTACCCGGACTTAAAGCTATGTAACAAGGAGCTGAAGGAGCCACTGAACCACTCTACTTCCTAAACCAAAGGAGGTCACATGGATCCAGACCTTACCAGCAGGGGATGCAAGGGGCATCCTAGACTTATTACAACCCCAACCAATCCACTCACATACCTTCTTAGGGTCCCCCTGCTCATCCTTCTTGGTCCACACCCCCTCCTTGGTCATATCCATCTCAATACCATACTCAACTTGCTGCTCATTCATTTCATTCTCATGTTCAGTCCCAACCTTAGTGGAATGCACCTCAACAGGGGTGGAGGCCCCAATACAACTCTCCTCCTGCCATTTTGCCTCCACCACATGCTCAACCACAACCCTTACCTCCTGCTCCTCCAAGACAACCCCAGATGCCTCCCCAATTGAACCCGAACCCCAATAATAGATAGGCCCAGCATGGTATATACTGGAGAGACAACATGCCTTACCTATGCTGTGGAGATTCAGGAGATCAACCTACGATCTAGGAAAGTCCTCCCAGATAGCTAACCTCCTCCTAAGGAGGATGAGGAAGAGAAACAGGAAAGTGAACCCAAAGCCATTCTACCCTTTCCTGAGAGACTAACTTGAGCCACGCAACCAAACCCAGAAGAGACTGAGCTTCTGGGTGAGCTTAAACAATTATGTGTGAAAATACCACTTCTCAAGGCCATAAAAGATGTACCAAACTACAACAAATTGATTAAAGAAAAGTGTTTTAGGCACCTAGGTAGGCGCAAGAGAGATGCCCCAACTATCAATGTCATAGGACAATTGTCCAACCTAATGTTGGGACAAGTAATCTATCCAAAATATCTGGACCCTAGGAGTCCTGTAGTTGATGTCCACATCAATGGCACCATAATCCCCCACACCCTGATTGATCTAGGGGCTGCCATTAATGTGATGACCAGGGACACTATGCTCAAACTCAACCTTCAGAGTTCCCTAAGAAAGACCTTGACAGTACTGCAGTTAGCAGACTACTCCACCGTGACCCCTGAAGGGATTGTGGAAGATGTCATGGTCTCTATTGATTCTTGGGAGTACCCTACGGACTTCTTGGTCCTTCAGCCAAAGGCAAAACTCACGGGATACCCCCTCATTCTGGGAAGGCCTTGGTTAGCTACCACAAATGCTTACATCAATTGTCGAGCTGGTAGGGTGACCATCAAGAATGGGCCTATGTCCAAACAAATCGTCCTATATCCTTCAGCCCAACCTCTGCTAGAACATGACTTACCTTTCTGGTTGGAGGAGGAGGATGAGGATGAAGTCTACTCTGCTCCAGTATGCATAGTGGGAGCCACCAGGGGAGGCCCCCAAACCAAGGATGACCTTATTGAGAATTTGATTCAGAATCCACTTCCCAGTGTACTACCATTAGAAGAGTTAGCAGAAGACACCCAAGCCAGTGCTTTAGTGGATCTCTGTGTGGCTAATCCAACCTCCCCCCGAGTTAAGAATGTGGAATTTGGCCCTCAAATAACCTTGAGGATCAACTCATCCCTATCCCCCTCTCAGGAGAAGGAGCTATGTAGCTTATTGAATCACCATTTGGATGCTTTTGCTTGGAGCTATAAGGAGATGAAAGGAGTCCACCCTTTGATTTGTACCCATCACATTTACATTAAAGAGGATTGTAAACCAGTCGGGTAGCCTCAGAGGAGAATGAATCCAGCTCTTAAAGACATTGTCAAAGAAGAACTACAAAATTTGCTGGATGTAGGAGTCATCTACCCCATCTCTAACAGCGAGTGGGTTTCTCCTCTGGTGCTTTTGCCCCAGAAAAACGGGAAGTGGAGAATTTGTGTCGATTATCGAACTTAAAAAATCCACCAAGAAGGACCATTTCCCTTTACCTTTCATAGATCAAGTGTTAGATGGGCTAGCAGGGAAGAAGTTCTTCTCCTTCCTAGATGGTTTCCGCGGGTATAATCAGATCCAAATCAGCCTAGAAGACCAAGATAAGACCACTTTCACTTGTCCATGGGGTACCTTTTCCTACCAGGTCCTTCCTTTGGGTTATGCAACACTCCTGCCACTTTCCAGAGAGAAGTACTGAGCATATTTGCTGAATTGGTTCATGATTCGGTGGAAATCTATATGGATGACTTTACTCCTTATGGTTCCAACTTCCAAGAAGCATTGATTAATCTGGGAAAAGTTTTAACCAAGTGTATTGAAATGAACCTGTCCCTCAGTCCAGAAAAATGTGAATTTCTGATGACTGAAGGGACTGTGCTACGTCATACGATTTCTCAGCAAGGATTACAGGTGGATCCCAACAAGATTGCTATCATCCAAAGGGTTCCACCTCCTCAGAAAGTAAGAGATGTTCAGAGTTTTGTAGGCTTAGCAAGATACTATAGAAGATTCATTAAAGATTTCAGTAAGCTAGCCTCTCCATTATTTGGTCTATTGGGGAAGGATGTTGAGTTCATAGGGACTAACAACTGTCAAGAGGCTCTGGATGTGTTGAAAGGTAAGCTGGTAACTACCCTAATCTTGAGAGGTCCAAACTGGGCCCTACCTTTCCACATTCACACAGATGCCTCAAACAAAACCATAGGAGCAGCCTTAGGACAAGTTGAAGAGAAGCTACCATATGCCATATATTTTGTCAGTAAAAACTTATCCAAGGTAGAGTTAAACTATACTGTGACCAAGAAAGAGCTCCTAGTTGTAGTCCATTCCCTAAACAAGATCAGACACTACATCACTGGTTATCAAACATTCGTACACACGAATCATGCTACACTTAGGTATTTAATGAATAAACCTAATGTAAATGCTCGTATCATTAGATGGTTTCTTTTATTGCAGCAATTCGACCTGGCCATTGTTGATAAGCCAAGCAAGGAAAATGTTGTTATTGATTTTCTGTCTAGACTAGATTTGTTGCAGGTGAAGAAGGGGTGGTGGACAATCAAATGCCAGATGAACACCTATTTGCTATTTCAATACTCTCTCCATGGTTTGTTGATATAGCAAACTACTTGGTTTCAACAAAGTTCTCGGCACACCTATCCTCAAAAGTGAAGAGCAAGATCATGAGGAAAAGCACCCCATTCACATGGATTGAGAGCAACCTGTTTAAACTTGGCCCAAATCAAATTTTGAGGCATTGTGTCAGGGAGGAGGAAGTTTTTTACATCCTCCTCACCTGTCATGATGGGCCCTGTGGAGGCCACTTTGCAGCAAAAAGAACCGCTTTCAAAATTCTACAGGCAAGCTACTATAGGCCCACTCTTCATCAAGATGTCAAGAGATACATCAATCGATGTGACCGATGTCAAAGGATGGAAAAGCCGACTCAAAGGGATGAAATGCCCCTCCAACCTCAAGTTACTTTTGAGCCATTTGAGAAGTGGGGTGTGGACTTTGTGGGTCCTATCAACCCTCCTTCAAACCAAAATTCTTACATCATTGTGTGCACGGACTACCTGACAAAGTGGTCAGAAACAAAGGCAATCAAGGCAGCAACAAAAGAAAATGTGGCTGACTTTTTGAGGGAGAATATCTTCTACAAGTTCGGTTACCCAAGAGAGTTAGTCACAGATCAAGGAAGTTAGTTTACTTCTAACCTGATTGAAGACCTACTCACTCATCACAGGATTAAGCACAAAACCTCCACCCCTTATCATCAGCAAGCAAATGGACAGGTGGAAGTCACTAATAGAGCTTTGGAAGAGATTTTGACTAAAGTGGTGAGGAGAAACATAAAAGATTGGGCAGATCGCTTGGTTTAGGCCACCTAGGCCTACAACACTACTTGGAAAACTACAACAGGTTTCACACCTTATGAGCTGGTCTACGGGAAGAAGGCTTTGTTGTCCATAGAATTTGAATATAACGCATTGACATTGGCAGCTCAGATGGACCTAGTTCTCAACCATGCACAACAGAAAATATTACTTTAGTTGAATGGACTAGATGAATAGAGAATGCAATCCCTTCTCCACTCAGAGGTGGTCCAACTTCAGAGGAAGATATGGCATGACCTGTACCTTAAAGAAAAGTAATTTCAGTCAGGAGATTGGGCATTGTTATATGATTCAAGATACAAGGATTTCAAAGGGAAGCTGAGGACAAGACGGCTGGGACTATATATAGTGGAGAGATGCAGCAACAATGGTTCAGTCCTTATCAGGACCATTCATGAAGAAGCCATCCCCATGCTCATCAATGGGCATCGATTGAAAATCTACAAGAAGCCCCTTTCTAAGCAGGAGTTCATTGAAACTCTAGATAAATCAATGTTGGTAGTGGAGCAAGCCCCTGCCTCCACTCCACCCACACCTT
>APFE030590710.1:405634-451008 GCA_000404065.3 Pinus taeda
CTCCACTCCACCCACACCTTGAACAAAAATAAATAAATAAAATAAAATAAAAGATCCTTGGGTAAAAACTTCTTGGAGGTGCCCAGGGAAGACAGTGAGGGTGAAAACCTCCTAGAGGTGCCCCAGCTATCTCAACAAAAAGAGAAAAAAGAAAGAAGAAAAGAGAAAAAGAAAAACAAACCTAATTTCTGTTGAATAATTGTAGGTTGCAGGAAGGACATTTCAGGTGAGGAGGATCACACAAGATAAAGACAGAGGTCAGCACCAGGCTGCAAGCATCCCTCACAATCCATTCCTCCCTGACCACTACCCTTTCTTAAGATTTGGTCTCATTCGGACTAAGATTTCACCTCCTATAGGAAGTTCTACGTCTTCTACAAGAAGTTTTGTGTCTTCTACATGAAGATCCTGTAGGGCCTGCAAACAAGCCAAAATTTATCTCTGAAGAGGATCTGAAGGTTGGGAATCTATCCATGAGGCCTGTAAACATCCTTGCTTCCATCCATCGCCATATGTCGCCTTTTTCCATCTCCATAAACCTTCATTGCACTCATTTTTTTTATGTTCCTACACAGTCACACACAAAAATCTTGTTTTCTTCATACTACCAACAAAAACTCCTTAATGACAAATCAAGAAATAGTTTTTCACTCACCATACCTGTTACCCTCAGTCTAGATTCCTCATTCGCTGAGACCCTCCTCAACAGGATAGCCCTGCTCATTCTAGCTTGCACTCCAAGAGGAGAAGCATCTAAAGGACATCCTATAGGAATCCTGTAGTAGCTGATCCCGCTAAAAGACATACTCCAGAGACAGGGACAACAAAGTATGGTAGAAGAGACACGCATGGAGCTCTTCTTGAATGTAAGAACATCAGCAACAGTAGAAGCCAAGCATGCAGTATGCATGCAGCAACAGCAAATGAAGGAATGGGTTCCAAAACCTGAAATATGGATAACATGGTCGCGACCATGCAAGTAAGTGCCTAAACTCATTCTTCAATTGCATAAATCATATTTTAAAAGTTGCATGACTATGGGAATGGTTCGGATTGGGTGAAATCAGTGGCCAGTCAACTGGCCACCCTCAGCCAGTTACATATCCTTTTGAAATCCAAACAAGCCCCATTACATTCAAAATTTCCAATTAGATGTGCAACCAACACATGTGGAGTGTCCATTCAGAGAGAAATCATCAGGACTGGTAGTGGCGGCGGTGCATAACGGGAGAGCGGAGGTGATGGTAGTCAAAAACATGCACAAACATTATGGCTATGATGTCGAATCAATGGTCTGATCCGGCCACCTCATCCCCTCACCACGAATCATGCCGCAATTAAAAGACGTTCAGTCAAAACATGCACCACCCTTTGTTCATTCTGCACTCACGACGTTCTCGACTGGAGTACGTATCCACCACTTCCAAAAACAATTAACCAGTCATCCTCCACTAGTTTTTTGACCTATTTTAAAAATATCCTGCTTATTGGGCTCTATCGGAAGCACAATTCCATTCTACAGGAACCTGGAGCCTTCTATAGGAAGGGTTCTACAGGAAAGTCAGAGAACGAATCAGCAGAAGGGAAACCCGGAGTTTTCATTGAATTTCAAGCTCCAAACGAGGTAGGCCTGAGAGAACTTCTTTGTGCATGATTTGTTTGTGCAAGGTGGTGAATTGAACGACATCAGTTTAAATAAAAGTCTACCTGTGTATTGAACAAATCATGAAAGATTGCCTTCATATTTCACTGTATTTACCTAAGTTCTTTCTCTGCACTCCAAAATATCCTCATCATTTTTAAAATTCTCCTGTAAGGAAGATACATGTTGTAGTAGAGGCCACTCTGTGTGTATGAAAAATTGAATTTACATATCTATCTATGTGCTGAGAAGAGAATCTGTGTCCTTATGCTCTGTTCTGCAAAAACAAAATTCTCCTTTCAATAGACAGGCAGTTGAATTTTGGGTGACAAAAACAAGGAATTTATTGCTATCTGGGGTTGTAAGGAACACACAAGAAACTCCTTCCTAGGTTCAGAAGACACCAAATTCAGCTATCCTCTGTTTCAGTGATTAACTGTCGTTTTCCTGAGCATTTTCTTTTCTGATTAATACATAAGAAGAACACTCAACACCATGATAAGGGGATTCATAAGGAAAAATCCCTCGGACTCCAGCAAGATGTATGAGCACCCTGAGGTGGTGAACCTTTTCACCCAAGCAAATTGGATATCCTTCTTTGACAAAATTCAGTGTCATGATGAGGAGATAACCGAAGAGATTTTAATATCCCTGAGACCACATTCAAAGACACATGCCATAGTTAGTTTTACGGGTTTGACCCTAGAATTCACCCCTGAACTCATCAGTAGAATTACCGTTCTACCAATGGGGCTCCCTTGGAGCAAGGAAGAGAGATCATTCGGCCATATTGCTAAGAAAACATTTTTTCTGCCTAAGGAGCATCCTGTAGAGGACAAAAATGGAGTTAGAAGGACAAGCCTGCCCCCTCTCTGGAGTGAAGTTAGTTATCAAATTATGAAGTACATCACATGTGAAGGGAGGTTTAGCATCATCTATGGATACCATTTCAGGTTGTTATGTGAATTAAGGCATGTGATTGACTTGTCTCCAGCCAAGAAACTAAGCATCCCATATTTCCTTCTTCAATCCCTAATTGAATGTGGTACAAAGCTAAATGAAGGGATCCCAGACCAGTTGGCCCACCATGGGCTCATCAAACTATTGGTGGAAGATGCTTTACACACCTACACTGCCCCCATATCTTGGGAAATCTTTAGAAACATGCCCAGAAATCATAACATTAGAACTTTGGTTGAAAACATCACTCCATCCAGTAGTGAGGAGGGGTAGCAAACTGAGGAAATGGAGAAAAACAATGATGAGGGCACACAGGGCATCCAAGTAGAAGGTAGAATAGAGGAAGCATAGGAAGAACAGAAAGAAATTAGCAAGATTGTTGAGCCTAAAATAGAGGAAGAAACAACAACAAAAATAGCAAGGGAAAAGAAGATACAGCGTAGAAAGGAAAAGGCCGAAAAGGCCCAAATGAAGGTTGCCACAGGTAAGGCAGGCACCCAGAAAGAGAAGGAAAAGGCACACCCTGAGATATCAATCACACAGACAGAAATAGTGGACATAGATATTTCTACAGGAAGCAAAGAAAAAGACCAGCAGGAAGAGAAATCCCCAGAAACGTTGGCAAGGGAGGCAGCAGTTGTGCTTGTTGCATTAAGTACACCTGCAAAACAAAAAGGAAAGCGAAAGAGGCAAACCTCCATGTACTTTAAAGCCAGGATGAGCACACGGATCAAAGTGGGCAAACCCCAGCCATAATCAAAGGAACCAATTGTCATTGAGGACATAACCACTAAACCAAAAGAAGAGTCTCCTTCAAAGATATCTATCACCTATGAAAGAGGAAGCCCAAAAACCTCCACCTGGAGAGAAAGAATTAGGATGATGGACTCAAAAACAGCTCTACAGGAAGCTGAAACGTCTCTACAGGAAATTCTGGTGAAGTTAAAAGAAACCAAGAAATTGGAGGAGAAGGCAGCCAAACAACCACAGGGAGAAGAAAAGACTGAAGAAATACTAGAGCCAAGCCCTCATCCTAGCTTGGGCTCATACTACAACCTGTTAGAAGGTGGGAAGATCATCCAACAGAAGTTTGTTGTACCACTCTTCTTTGCATTGGAACAAGAGCGGGTTACGACTCACACTTTGATGAGGATTGCCAAATCCAAGGGTGTTTTGGACATAGGCCACTTGGAGGAACAGCTAAAGGAATCAAGGAAAGAGTTGGCCATGGTGAGGCACATGCAAAGCAATCAAAGAGCCAAATTACAAGAAGAGAATGAGTTGCTGAGGAAGAAGTTGCAGCCACAGGAAGGTCATAAGGAAGATACGTCATCCATTGTGGGAGAGTAGTAGCAGCAAGAAGGATCTCCAGCAGACAGGGAAACAACTAAGGAACAACAGAGAGAAGAAAAGCTACCAACTGATGTTGAGATGCTAACAAAACTGCTACAAGAAAAGGAGTCATAAGCAGCAGAAGAAATATAGGCTTTGAAACAATAAGTGCAAGAGAAAGAAGCCCAAATGACCTGCATGGCC
The DNA here is from genome assembly GCA_000404065.3 of Pinus taeda. NCBI lineage: Eukaryota > Viridiplantae > Streptophyta > Pinopsida > Pinales > Pinaceae > Pinus > Pinus taeda. The sequence goes on from APFE030590710.1 coordinate 409,773, forward strand.
AGTTGGGTAGTAGAAGCCTTAAAATGTAGGCAACCTGCAAAGTCATATGCATTATATCTTAAGGATCAATGGTTACAATTTCAAATTAACACACTGGCCCAAAGGGGCACCATTCCATTCCAGAACTACAATCAGTTCATGTATTTGTCTGACAATAGCTCAACTGAAGATAAGGCCAAGTTAGCAGAATTCTATTTACACAACTTGGCACTTCCAAACATGAACCTATGGGACCCCAGTGCAGCATTGGGGGATGTGCAACTAATGGCCATGGCCTCTTAGTTAAACCATGAGGAAAAGAGGGCAACAGAAATTTGGAAAGTTATGGACAGGAAGCTGAGTGAACCACTCATGATCAGAACATAACCAAAAGATCCCTTAGCTTTAGTGTATGCCCATCAACACCTGGCCAACAACCCTCAGGTTCTCCCAGACTACATTGACAGACAAGCTCAGGCCATTGCTCACTTTGAGGACATGGAGAGACTATTGGGTGATAACTACATCCATGCTTGCACCAAGAGATGGAACACATTGTCCCACAGTCTGAAAATAAGGGAGTGGCCAACAAGGATGCGGGAGGCTTCGGCCAAAGTACCCCTCTACAAAACGTCAATGCAAAATCTAAAGGCCAGCTGGATTGGCCTAAAGTTCAGTCCTCCATTGCTTTTGGGATTGTTGAAAGGGCTCAAAGAAGAAGAAGAACACAGGAAGTGGGAGGAGATAGAGAGAAAAGCAGGGTTTCATGACCGAGAAGAGGACATCACCTCGGAAGCTTGGGATGTTAGAGAGGTAGTCAAAGCAATCAAATATGATGAGCTGGATTAGTTGCTCAGAGGATGAGCAACACATTCAGCGGGGGGGTGATGGTGAGCCCCAAAAATGAGTAACTTATTGGGCTCATTTTTCCTGTTATTCTCAATTAATCCACCATTCTTCATAGTTCTATGCATGATTTTGAATATATTTATGTTAATTGAATGAATGAGAATAGTCACTTGACCACAAAGTCTAATACGTGCTTATAACAGATTTTTGGACATCTTTTGGACCAAGGTCAAGCATTTATGAGCAAGTTGACAGCCAAATACGAAGGAACAAGGCTGAGGATTCATAGGAAGGGTGTCTTTAGCACTAAATGACCTCTTCCTCGAGTTCTCCACCATCAGCTCAGAGTTCAACAGCCCACCAAAGATGATTTCAAGGGGCAACTGAGCAGATTTTGTGAAGTGGTTGATTAACTGCAGCTTTGAGCAGCCAAGCTCCTAAAGTTAAGGAGGGCTATTGGGAGTTCTCATGGTGCATAAGTAGGAAGACTTAAAGCCTTAGTAGTTTAGCCATTGAACACTTTTTTTCACACTTTAGTGTAGCTCTGCATTTCAACTCATCTTCGAGCTTTTGTTGTAAACAGTTTTGTGACATGATTAACCTTTGAGTAATGGAGATAAATTTCACTTTGTACCAGCCCTGAGCTTTCTTAGGAGGTTGTAGCTCTTGGGGTTGGGCCCAACCCAAGTTCCAATACCTCCTTTGTGTACTTTTATGTGTCTCTGTTGCATTCTTAGAATAAATTCTGTTATTTAGGTTAAGCTTTGTTACTTAGGTTGTTTTTGATGATTAAAATAGTTTTTCATACTTCAAGTTGATTTGATAGTTTGGTAAAGGAAAAGATTTACAAAAAGGCCATCAAGAAATCCTTGATCCCATCTCTCCCTCCTTGGGACAATGAGCTGAGACCAAGGCATACTTGCTACCACAAAAACATTGTTTTTGCCTTTCCATGCAATTGCTAGTGTTAGATTTTTAGTTGGAAAAGTTGATACCAGTTTTACTTGCATGTTTAAGATCTGTTCTTGCTTAGTTTCCATAGTTATCTTGCATAATTTCCTGTGTACAAACTTCTGTTCATCATGTTTCTGGTTTTTAGGTCAGATTAGGTCAAAATAGCTAGATCTCTGGCTTTCGTAGCCTTTGTTCGATCAGTTTTGGAAAATATTGTGCAGAACACCTGTAATACCCCCCTTCCTAGCCTTCCTCCATCATACAACCTGCTCCAACCCCTAATCCAAGATTCCTTCCCTTCATTTACCACACTTTTCCGATTTGCCCTAATTTCTACATTCTTGTGCAGCATTTCTCCCCCTACCCTTGAACAAATCCAACCACCTGAATCACTCCTTAGCTTCATTCACCAAGTCCTAGACCACTTCACATCCTCATCCAACCTCTGTTTCCACTTTCCAACTATTTTTTTCACCATCAATCCTCCAAAATCCTCTTTCGGCTCTTCCTGTAGAACATCCTGTAAAACCCCTACAGACTTCTTGTAGAAGTTCATGTGAGTAGTTTTTCAAGATATTATCAATGTGAAACTCTCTCGAAGGGTGTTAGGGACCCCTTCAGCCCTCTTCTCACCTTCCCAACCTCCTGCATGCGCCTACTCCATTTCCTTTCGCCAATCAACCTCTGCACAGTCAAAAATCGCTAAAGCACATGTATAATAATTCTGCAAAATTACTCAAAAATACAAAAAGATTATTTTTCCATATTTTACTTCAGAAGTAGCTTAGTCACATGCAATTTACCTTTCCAAGAGTCAATGGCATCCATTCCCACCGCTTTCATCTCTTTTCTTGCACTAGTAGGGTTAGTTGGTAAAACTAGGATTTGCGTTTCTTTTCAGATTTCAACTTCTTTCTGCAAGTGGACTAGCCTCCTTTGAGTTAGCTTTCATCCATCATAGTTAAAAGCTTCTTCTAAGAGCTCATAGAAGTTGGCTTAAGCTCCTAGCGGACTTGTGCCAGCTGATCAAGTGACAGCCTGCAGCAAGAGCTTGTACTTGTGCATATAGCACCGTTGCTTCCAAGTTTGTTACGAACAACCGGGTTGATAAAAGTGAAGAAGGGAGTCCTAGGAGTTGCAGCATCATTACTGCAATACCAGAGCCCACCAGTCGATGCCCCAAAATAGGACCCTCCTAAATCCTCTGTTGATGGTACTTCTAGAAGAAAGCTAAAATATCCTTGCCTCATCTGTGAGGAGGATCATTACACTAAGGATTGTCTCAGAAGATCTAAAGTTAGTCGCCTGCTAAAAGGAACTCCACTATATTAAAAGAACCCTTTTCATCATAGTAGACCCAATTGGTAGACCAACCTCAATCTTCTACTTCCTCAAGTTCCCAAGTGTTCATGATGCAAGCTTCATCACCTATCTCAATCGCTACTCAAACTAAGTATTATCAAGACACGTCTAAGTAGATGATGGAGAAAGAAGCCATTGATAATCCTTCTACTTCTACTCCATCCAGTTATGGTAGGATCCATATCGAGCATCCTAATAGTGAGTCCGTCATCCGACCACCTCCCAAATGTTTTCTTTGGAAGACATCTTTCAATTTGAATGCTAGAGCTATGCAACATTACAATATTGTTGAGGATTTAGCTCAGGCACCTACAACGATGTCTGCCTTGGAGGTTTCTGAATCTTGTCCAATGCAACAGAATTCAATTTTATCTGTTATAGGTGTTATCGGTCCTTATGATTCGATTCTGATTACTTTTGACCTAGAGAATCATGTGCCTCGTCTTCCTCATCAGATTGCTTTATGATACAGGTCATTATCAAAGGAAAGACGATTCATCGAAAAGTTATTGATGAAGGTGCCTTTACCTACATCATGTCAGTTTTGTGTTGGAAAGCCATTAGCTCTCCTTCTCTTAACCAATATTTGAACACCTTAGAAGCCTTTGATGGTAGAGGTTCACGTCCATATGGTATTCTCACGAACTTGCTGATTACATTAGAAGGAAATACTGTTGAATTAGAAGTAGAAGTTGTAGACACCAATCTCAACTACAACCTCCTTATCAGGTGAATGTAGAATCACGCCATGTTTTGTGTGGTGTCTTCTTTGTTCTATGTACTTCATTTTCCTCATGGGAAAAAAATTGTCACAGTTGATCAACTATCCTTCTTTTCTTCTGGTTCATCGAACAACAACATTCCTTATGTGGGAAATACTGAGATTCCTTACGAGAGTGTGGGGGAAGGTCTCTTCAAAGACTCTTCTTTAATGGGTACCTTTTCTATCCCACCTCCGAATGTTCATTCGATCAATATGATCTCGGATTTTGCGGATCCTTGTATTATCCCTACCGATGATCAAATTGATTCATTTTGCAATGATATGCCTTTAATTCCATTGGAGATAAATTATAAAGAAATTTCCTTAGCTTCGATGGCCGCTTCAAAAAGTCGTATTGTCTTCAGTATGAACCTAGACACTTACGTGCCATCTCCATGGCTTGGTTCTTGGGATTCTACAGATCCTTTGAATGAGACATTCCCCACAAACAAGAGTATCGTTGAGGTCATGTCTTTGGATGAAACTCCATGGAATGGTCTACGTCATCGTTCTTCTTTCCTTCCTAGCCTTGACGAGATGTTGTCCTGTCTTGAAGTGTATGTTTCTCATTATCATACACCTCCACTTCAGACGCATGTCTGGTGCTTGAAGCCTTTCAAAGGGTAATATGGGGATCATCACTGGAACCCTGATTATTGACATTTAGATTCACCCTAAAATTGTCAATATCTTTCAACTAGGGGCACCTTTCCCTCGTTATGAAATCAAGTTTTTCATGCCTCCTTTCATGAGATTTTTCCACTAAGTCTCTATTGTTCACCCATTATCGCAATGGGGTTTTCATCTTATGACTCGTAACCCTCACTCACCTGGGGGGCTTGGGGGCATAACCTTTTATGCGTTTTACTCTATTATTCAGTCGAGTCGATGTTTACACGTCATGTCAATGATGAAACTCCAGTTTTATTCTCTGTTGATTGATTACCTGAGTCTATAAATGGACTCCATATAAACTTTTACGCGTGAAATTAATGTAATAAATTTTGTACATTAGTGTGTTAATTCATTAGTGTGCATTTTTTTATTTTTGTTGTGTTTGTTTTCTTTGCAGACATATATTTTTCTGCTTACCCTATGTTCCACTCAGTTTGCAGATGTCATCAAGCCATTACATTGGTTTTGCTGATGGTTCTTGTTGTAGCACACGGAACCTCTCTTCTACAACATGGGTACTCTATGAACCTAATAGCGAGCTTATTAACTTACAATGTATCTGCCTTGGTCAAACAACCAATAATATTGTTGAATATAGTGCCGTTATTGAACTCTTGTCGAAAGTAGTTTCTCTTGGCATTAGGGATTTGGTTGTCAAGTTGGATTCGTAGCTCATTGTGTTACAGTTAAACAATCATTACTTAGTGAGAAATCCACAAATATTGTGTATGTATCTACATGTTAGATTGCTGGAAACAAATTTTTATTATATTACATATAGACATATTCCACGTAATTTAAATACATTAATTTTGTTCTTGATAGAAATTTGCATCATTTATAAAACTGAATCATGTTATTAACACATAAGTAGAAATAAAACATACATACATACATACATACATACATACATAATACATACATACATACATATATATATAATATATATATATATATATATATATATATATATATATATATATATATATATATATATATATATATATATATATATATATATATATATATATATCATGTCTGCCATAGTGTTTACATCAAAATGTCAAAAATAGAGTGTTCTGGGATACTTGGCTTTCAAGCCTACAAAATGTGTAAAAGTCTAGATAAATACATACATACATGCACATGCACATGCACATGCACATGCACATACACATATACACATATACATACATACATACAATAGATATATATATATATATATATCTATATATAATATATATATATATATATATATATATATATAATATATATATATATAGATAATAATATAGTATAGATATAGATATATATATATATCATGTCTGCCTAATGTTTACATCAAAATGTCAAAAAATAGAGTGTTCTGGGATACTTGGCTTTTAAAGCCTACAAAATGTGTAAAAGTCTAGATAAACTATCATACTGCACAGTGCTCATGATAGCATGAGACCGCCCTGATCACTCGACCTAGCAGCCAACACAGTCTCGTAGAAACTCCCACGGTGTGTCTCTGCCAATGCAGTCAAACATCATTGATAGTGGCATAATCTAAAACCCCTTGAGTTATTGCCTCTAGATTGCACTCCATCTCAGCTAAGGGATCAACCCCTTCTTCTTAATCCACACCCACTATCGGATGAGCAGCTCACCATGTTATTAGCAACATGCCTGGTGGTCTCTCTAGTCCCACTTCTACACATTTATCATAAGTTGAGTCTTAGATTTACACTTTTATAAGAATCATAAAACTTGAAAAAATCCAAAAAGCAAGTTTTTACCTACATCGGTCCATTGTTCACCTGGTGGCAGAGGTAGATCTAGATCCCACTTCAAATATATGCCAGCATAAGCATATTCATCTACAACAAGTACTTAGCACTCTAGTTAAGCAAATAACTATGGTGGATAATGCATATGTTGGCCCATGCCTCCTCGAGGCATGACCTGGCTCCATCTCATGAGTCTCAGATCTCAGGGGGCAAGGTTTGGTACCTCTACCCACTAATACCAAAATAGGGGCACTCACTCCAAAAAGAAGGTCACCAGTGTAGAACCAAACCCAAATTGTTTCAGGTGCCCATGTTTCCTCTTGGTCAATTGATGTTTCATGTTTTCCAAAAGGCCTCCACACCAGATGAAGACGGTGGGGGTTAAGCATGCGATAACATATTGGAACCAGAATTTTGAAGCCTCGTGCAAGGCTTGTGTGCTGGATACACAAGCCATAGTGAACAAAAACGTTCTCAGGATGAGGTTGTTAGTGATTTTTGCAATCTTCACCTTACCTCGATTGGTAATTTCAGCACTAGGACAATACCTCTGTACTATACCCCTGGTACTCTCACCTCCTTGCCGAGATCCAAAGAGTTGAAATGCTTCCCATCACCAAGACAATCCCATGATGAATTAGATATCCTTATCCTCCAACTTCTAGTTCCTGGCCTTTTATGATGAATATCTCTGGATCTACATCTCAGAGACTAATCAGATAGGGCAGCAACTCCATTTGAGCCCTCAACCCTATTGTCCTAAAGAATTTTAGCAACCTGCAATCCCTCAAAGCATTTATCTATACAAGACCTTGAGTTGCTTGATGATCTGCTGCCTCATGACCTATTTTTTTCCACTCTAGGACCATATTCTCCTACAAAACAACATTTAAACACTTATTAATTCCTTTTTCATGGATCAAAATGATCATTTTTTTCTTAAAAGAGAGTTTTATTTCTTTAAAAACCACTGACTACCCCATCACGCCTGTTTTTACAAATAGTGTGATGGCATCGTGCAAGCCTTTAGGCTCAAGTTCGACCATCGTGGGTCTGATGACCATACCCGCGATAGTCTCCAATGCCCTAAATTTTTTAAAAAATCCTCTTTTCTAGCATAAAGATCACCATTTTAAATCCATAAAAAAGTAATAAAATGCAAGAGCAGGGATGAGGCTCTTACCTGTCATAGACAGATCGTGAAACGGTACCCTGGATCTCCCGTAGCAACCACTAGAAAATCAAGAGAATTAGGGCACAAAAAGCACTTTCAGATCTTAGTTTGGTTAAATGGTAAAAAATGAAATTACTTTTACCTATTTATTAGTTTTGAAAGTCATTTTGTCAATATTTTTCACAATATTTTAATATTTTCTCTTGATATCGGTGATGGGTGTGTTTCTTGTGCAGTTATAGGTGTCTTCAATGTGAATAATGAACATTATTGACCAATTATGGGATTTTTATTTTATCTCTTTTTCGAACTCATTAAACAAACGAAAAAGGACCCCCCTGGAGTCATCTTTCAACTCTTTTCTGACTCTTGAAAATTAAAAATATTGTCAAGTACTTGTCATTTTTAACTCTTTAAAGTAAATGAATCGACATCACCTCAGTATATGTTTACCCCTTTTTCGAGCTGAGATTGACTATTTACGAAAAAGGTACACCTTGGTTGACATGGTCAAGAGGTCCCCTCGGATTTTTTTTATACCTTTTTCAGTTTGAGGGACAAATTATGAAAAGGGACATGATGGAGTTTTATTTTTTGTCTCTTTTTCAAACTCTCTAAACATGAAAAATATGACGAGCTATTCTTACATCGAGCTCGTTAAAACTTTGCGACGAAATACGCGTCACCATGATGAGATTGAGCTTCTCCTTCGTAGGGCTTTTAAAACTTACGAGGATGGATTCATTTTAAGAATGAACTTACATGACAAGCATATGCTATCCCCTTCAAGATTTTGTTAAAAATAATTGGGGTACTCACTAGAAATAGCGGGGAGGAAATGAAGATGAGACATCCTTTGTATAGGTAGCATGTCGCTCTTGAACATGACACTCTTCTTCTCTCGTGTCGGGTTTGGGATATCCTCATTCAGTCACTTCTCCTCCCGGGTTTGGGTGATCCATTTTACCTCTCATTTGAATATTCAATACTATCATTATGGCCTTTAGTCCTATTTTGAGTCAGATTTTTGCCACACTCCGGAGTCATGTTTCCAATATGTTCAAGAGAAGTCCAATCTGTAGTTATTTACCTATACATCATTTGACTCATTGCTACAGTCCTGAATATTATTCCATCGTATTCCTTGTTTCATGTTAATGATGGGGGATTCATCATTTCCCTCCTTCAATGGGTCTCTTCCTGTTGACTTCAGCTCATTATCTAAGAAGATGACTTAGGAACTCCCTTTCAGTACCTTAGATATGGCATGCCCTAATGGCTAGTTCTTTGCATCCGACGACAGGTCTTCATTATTGGCTTTCAATTGGTGATTCGATGAGTGTTCGACCTCAGCTTCATTATCACATTCATATATTGTACTGTTGTACCTTGAGATCTATTGTCATTATTGGTGGTTTCTCTTATACCTCTTAACAGTCCACATTAATGGTTGATAATCAAGTGGTTTCTAGCATGTTTGACTTCAACACTTTTATTCGCATGTTAGGATTCATACATTTATCGAGTCAAGATGGAGTGCAAGGCCTTAAGCCTTGTCTATTATGACTCATGCTACATGGAGTTATATGTTAGTCATGATTGTACACATGTTTCTACTATACGGATGGTTGAGACCATACCATGAGACTTTATATTTATGATGATCCTTGTTATCTGGATGGTTTACCATGGATCTTTTCATATAGTCTTCATCATCTGGATGGCTGCATCCATGTCGTGGATTCATGTCTTGATCTCATATATGTATATGTATATGTGTCCTTGCTTTGCAGGTCTCCTGACAGTACATGTCCTTGTACCTACCAAAATCTCGTAAAGCATCTCAGCCATCACTCCTCATTCTGCCTTCATGCTTTAGTGGGCATCTGTTACACAGTATTTTGTCACACCTCCTGCACTTCCTTGTGATATGTCTTGATGTTCTCAAAACATAATCATTATACAGTATACTCATCCATGTCTATAGTTCATATCCCTCCTTTAACTTTTCTTGGAAAATCTCTGGAGATTTCCCTAAAGTAGCTCTTAAAACCCTAAAATGAGGGTCATCGCCCTTGTGAAGCTCAAAACCGCGATGATCACCTATTGCACCATGTCAGCCGAGCAATGGCATCACTCTGTTCCATTTCATACCCATGATGGTCTCAAAAAGAAAGTTTTCCTAGAGAGGATGAGAAGCTTTGTGATCTAGAAGCTTCCAGAGTGGCAAGCTGGAGGTAGTTTCATATAGATGAGGTTGAATCCTCTTAATTTGACCTCTTGGTCTCATCCCTATGAGCTACCTCCTTGATATGTGGACCTAATCCTATCTTTGGAGGAGTCATAAATCCCTCTCCCATCCTATAAATTCCTCCTCTCCCATTCCCAAATGGTTGATCTATGTTCATTCGCACCCCCATGTTGAGTTTGTGCTTAGGGGCTATTCATTAGACTTGGAGAAGGAGTGTTTGGAGAGTTTATTGGCTTGGATTTGTATTACAACTCAAGGAGATTCTTTCAAAATCAAGGTTATGGTTATAACCTTCCCTTTATTCTTTAAATAATATATAGCTATTGGTTCATCTTCCCAAAATATATATGTTCGTGTATGTATTAGCTTGGCATTCCTTGATCAGCTAAGTAGGTTAATATTGGATTTACTATTGGTTTTGGCATGCTTTGTTGTCTCTTGATCACTTGTACAAGTACATAAGCACTAAAATACGCAGGAACAAGTCTATTATACAAGTGGTTCGAGGATATCAACAAAGGAAATTGGAATAGCATCAAAGCGAGGTAGGTCATATCTCTCATTCTACTTTTCAATTATAATCTAGGAAGATGTCTAGTTGATTGTCACTTCAGTTGCTAGACCCACTCATTGGGCTAGAGAGGTCATCTTTGTCAACAAAGAGGATTAACCTTGTCAACAGTATGTCTTAAATAGATTCAGTTGCCCAAAAGTGTTGATGAGTGACTGGGGTACACACTTTTTGAATGAAACGATCAGTGCATTGACAAAATAATTCCAGGTCTATCACCAGAAGAGTACATCGCATCACCCACTAGCCAATGGAACTGTTGAGGCCTTTAACACGATTTTGGAGAACATGCTGAAAAATATCTGCAACATGCAGTGGAATGAAAGGAATGTGTGCATACCTGCAGTACTTGGGCCTATAGGACTACTTACAAGAAGTTGACAAGACAAAAGTCGTTCAAGTTGGTCTATGGAGTAAAAGCTATAATGCCAATGGAGTATATTGTGCCTAGTCTGTGCATAATAGCTCTCATAGGTATGCTATATTGTAAAGCCTTGGAGGAACAGTTGATGGAGCTTGAAGAGGATCAATTCTTAGCTGGATTCCATCAGCAAGTACATAAGGAACGTGAAAAAGCATGGCATGGTTGACACATCAAGATTCGCACATTCAAGGTAAACGATCTGGTCTTGTTATATGACAGCAAGTTCACTAAATTTTTGGGTAAATTTTAGATGCATTGGTTGGGGCCATATATTATCAAAGAAATTATAGATGGATGGGTAGGTCATCTCGCGAATCTGAATGGAGAACCTTTTCCTGGAAGAGTGAACGGGAGCTAATTAAATTTGTATACATGGGATCCTGGACAATGACTATATGATGGAGGGACAGTTTTAGTGCTCCAGGCAGTTGTAAGGGAGCGTGGGACTATAACCTACACTACCAGGTTTGGAGGACTATGTAGTAGGCAAGCTGCATGGAAAATGGTGAAGTTGCAATGTATGAAGCTACGCACAGGAAGTTGCACCATGGATGGAGTGTTACACAGCATTTTGTCACTCCCTGTACTCCCCATTCCTTGATCTAGAGGACCTCTACAGTGAACCCCACATGCTTTCCCTTCATGAAGAAACTCCCATTGTTTCCCTCTTCATGAGAAAATCAATTCCCTTTTCCACCATTTCCCTTGAAATTTCTTTTTTTCCCAGTTTACAAGACTAGCACTAATGACCCTTGTCTCCCCCACGCTAATGTGCAGATATTAGCACTATCCCTAACACTAACCGGAGTGATTGAGCTATGTTCCAGTCGTGTTGGTCTTCTTATGGAAAGTTTTTTAAATTAGGAGTAGAAGCTTCCATCTCTAGAAGCTTTGTAATGGAAGTCTGGTAAATGGTTTGGTTGGATGGGGTCGAGGATGTCGGTTTGGGTTGCTTTCCCCTATAATGATGGAACTACCTTAAGAGATAAGATCTTCTCCCATGAGAAGAGGATCCATCTCCCATCCATTCATCCTATATAAGCCTCCCTTCTTCTCAAGCACAGCGCTATTGTTGGAGTGTTAATGTTGGTGTGCTAGGGCTATTTTGGTTTGGAGTAAACAGCAAGCTATTCCTAGTTGTAGTTATCTAGTTGTGTGAGGGAGAAGTGTGATTTGGTTTGGAGTGAATCCTAAAAGGGAAGAGCCCTAAAATTATTGTGGATTGAGGCCATCATGGAATGCTAGCAAAAGTGTGTGGGAACTTGGTCTTGTCGGAGTAGAATTGCAATATCAATACAATGGTTGTAATCTCTCTTTGATATTAATATATGCAACTATCGATTGGTTTCCTACATAATTTGTCATCTTACATGTTCATGGCTTAATGTTTCTTGAATTTTTAAGTAGGTTGAATGAAAATTTGTCTATTATCATGGTTGTTTTTTGTTGTTGTTTACTTATTTCAAGTGCTTGAATAAGGAAGTGAGAGATAGTTGGAGCGAGCAAGCAAGGACATCATCAAACAGGATAAGCATACTAAGAGGTAGGCCCTCATAATTGGTTCTAATGAAAGGAAATATTCCATAGAATGTATTTGTTGTGGCTAGACCCATTATTAGGCTAGAGGAATTTGTTTGTGTCCACACTTATAATTTTACTTCACCACAAATTGGCAACTCCACTAGGGAACCAATCCTTTTTTTGTCTTGGATTTCATGATTTTGTGAGAGCTTTTCTAGTTCCATTTTTTCCCTTTGGTTTAGTTTCTTTTCTCCTGCTTACTGGCTTGAGTCTAAAATTCATGTTAGCAAATCTTGTCCCTATTTCAAAAAAACAAAAAAAAAATTCCTTGGCTCCCTCGATCAGTGCGCTTAATTTGATGACAGTCACGCCGATTAGCGCGAGTTGTTGAGAAACAGTTGCATTGACTAGCCTCTAGCGCTTGTTGTCAATTAAGTAGTTGTGTTGATGCATGTAAGTGGAGATTAGGGTTGACCCCAATCTTGGCTAGTGTGTTCTTCTCTTGTGATTTTGACCACGTAAGCCTTTTGGACCATTTTCTCCCTACCTAGAAAGTTGCTTTTCATTTGGTTTTGTTTGCTTGTGGGCTTATCATCTTTCCGCTTGATTGATTGAGTCATTGAGTGGTTAGTGACACTAGGGCATCTAGTTTGTCATCCATTCAACTATTTTTGAACTCAATAAGTTGGGTTGTAGGTGTACTTACTCCTTGCATTTCATTTTTGGTCCTTTTATGACTTTGACCTCTATTACACAAGTTTGGAAATTTTTCATTTGCTTGTCTAAATGTTTCTTTTCCGGCATGGATTACGTTGCTTGTCTTGTGATTCGTAAAGTCAGTGTTTCATTGGTTTGAATGATTTTCTCTTTTCATGTTTTTCATCTACTTTAAGAGGTTATTGTCTCGAAAAATTTTTCGTCAAAGTATTGTATACGAAAATTTTATTTCGTTGTTTCATGAAAAAGTATGAAATTCTAGTTTGTTGCATAATTGTGCTATGATAGCTTGCATCATTAAAAGACTATAATTTCATTGGCATTTGGAAAAGGAAAATAACTCTTTTTCTTTTGAAAGGACTAATAGATAAGTGCTTGTTAGGAAATTAGGAATTGGAATGAATTTTTCATTAGTTTATTTTTTCAAAAAGTAATGTAGTGAAAGATCATTTCGTTTTCAGTTGCTTGATTGTTTTCATTTGATTGAGTAGTTTATACCCTCTTTAGTGCAGGCATTTGATCGAATTGAAAGGGCCTTGTCCCATTTAGTTTCATTTAAGGTTTTTCGAGTCAAATCGCTAAGACCTGAAAACTAAAACCTAACTCAAGATAAACTTTAAAATGAATTCATTTAACCTAAGGCACATTTGACATTAACGATTATATCTATAAGGTCTAGGCTAGAGACATGTTCCAACATCTTTAAACCTAGCAGCTATCATTAGCTTCAACATTAGATAGCGCTAGTATGGATTTGTGCTCCCCGTGACATCGAGTATATAACAGGAAAACCCAGCCTCTAGGTTGCAATCCTTTATCCTTACGAAGCCAAGTCGGCTACCTTGCAAATGTGATACACTGAACATAGCATTTGGGGAGATTGCCTGCCCGTAATTCTCGATTCGGCAGGAGGTATTCTGCATTTCATAGTTGCCTGGTAATCTTGTTTGCCTAGATCATCCAGGGTAATCATTTGATATTTTTGACCCATTAAAATTAAAGGATCATTCAAGCAAAGTCCTTTTGAGCTCGTTTCCAATCAAAAGTGATAGTCATATTTGTTTCTTTCTCAACTCTTAAAAAATGAAAGATAACTAGTCTTTTATGTGTCTTAATAATTGATTTCCCATGATCAAAACACCATGTTAGTCTTTTCTAAGACCAAATCATGAGTTTTCCTTAAAATAACATTTTAAAGCCTTGAAGTTAATTTTTTTGTCGACTAAGACAAGGTCATCATGGCTGAAACATCTGGTTCACCCAGTTCCTCTTCCTCTCCTCCATCTAAAAGATTATATGAGGAGTCATTTCTTGAGTTACCAGAGTCACTCGAGGACCAAGGTGTTGAACTTGGAATTGTTCTGAGTGTTCAACCTTTGTCATCTCATCCTCCACCTACTGGGTCACCTGTTGAGCTTGGCCTAGAATCTCCAGACAACCCCGTTCAAACTCCTGAGGACTCGTCGATCACTGACAATTAGCTTGGACTAGTTATCTACCCTCTGAATACTCTGTTTGACCCTATTTTGATATCACCGTGGCGTCCTTACAATCCATACGACCAACCAGGTGTTCCTTTGGAAATATCCCTTCGTACTTCTTTGGTCATTCGTCATCATTTGTTTCTGGATATGGAACCCAAAGGCGATGCTCCAGTCACCTCTCTAAATGAGTCCGAAGTTTCTACTCCACACACTATTGAGGGGGAAGAGCTACCTTCTCCTCCTAAGGGTTTCCCCTATTCAGGGGGTATTCCTGTCAGTTTTCCACCCAACTAGGTGTCTTTGGCACAGTTGGTTTCAGGTACACCTAGTTCCTCATCACTTTACCATAACCTTATTTGGGCATCATGTGCCATGCCTACTTCAGGTCTATTCATTATGAACATGACTTCCCAACAAGTTGTTACTTCAATCCTGATGCAACCCACCATTTCGAATACCCTTGTATCATCAATCCCAGTTACCTGTCAAGCACAACTGATAGTTTCGAAGCATGTCCCTATCAGTTCCTCCATCCCTCTAGTTAGTGGCTAGGCTGTGCCACCACCTGGGGGGGAAAACCTACATGTTTCTATGGTGTCAGATGCCACCAATGTGAGCGGCTCCCAAGCTCACATGATTGGTATGAACTAGCATTCCTCTGTTATTATTTATAACCCTGTTGATCCTTATGGATCAAGCAATGTCCAATACCAACAGGTTCAGAATCTCGTTGGTCTATCTAGATCGAGCAATGTTCAATATCAGTAGCCCTATGGGGCTCAGTTCCAATACCAAAATCCTTACATTCCATATGGTTCTCAAGGAATGGTTAATCGACCTTACACCCTCCAATTTTGGCAGTACATTTAGCCTGGCTATGGCTAGATTCAATTCGGAATTTTCTCGGGCACTGTTCAAGTACCCTTACAACAACAAGGGCAGCCTTTGTTACTGCAAGGGTAACCTTTGTTGCAGCAAGGGCTCTCCACACAACTGCAAGGGCATATGATCCCACAACTAGGTAACCTACAACAACTGCAAGGTCAACCCTTGCAACAGTTGTAGCAAACCATGCAATAGCAAATGCAATATGCTCCACACACCTCTCAACCCATGTCCTTGCAGGGCCAACCTCTGTAGCCCCAGGGACAAATTTTGCAACCGAAAGGTCAACCTTTGCAATAAGAAAACCAACCAGGGCAGAAGCAACCCTTGTATACATATCAGAAGGGTCAACCCTTACAAGGGCAGGGTCAACATCAAGTCTTGTAGTAGCAGGCTCAAAATCCTAATGTCCTAGGTCAACAAGTTCAAAATCCTTTGGCCAAAGGCATCAGGTACAAAATCCCTATGTCCAAGGGCAACAAGTGTATAAACCTTATGCCCAAGGACAACAGGTCCAAATCCCTCTTGTTCAAGGTATTCAAGGTCAAAATCCTCCCTATGGTCAAGGTAATCCGCAATGTGGCCAGCCTCAGATGCCATATGGCCAAAATCCCCCACTGTGGGGCCAAAATCCTTACCAAAAAGGATGGGCTCCTCCATACAAACCCGCTAATCGACCTCCCATGCCTTTTAACACCCAATTTCCATTCTTGGCTACACTTGAGTTGCTAGACGTATCTCACCTCACGAATGATCCAATCCTTAATTCATCGTACCAGCCTCCAGTGTTATCCAATATACCAAGTGATTGTCCAAAGTTTGATGGGAAAGCTAAAGAAGATCCTCTGGTCTATGTGATGACATATCACCTCTGGTGCTCATCGAACTCATACGTTGATAATTCCATTCGTCTCCATATTTTCCAATGAACCCTCACGGGTGTTGTAGCTAAGTGGTACATCGAGCTACCTCAAAGTACTTACCATGGCTTTAACTCTTTATCCATGGCTTTCCTCACGCATTTTCAGTTGTCGGATCGCTATGAAACTAGCACCTATTTGCTTACATCTCTTAAGCAAGATGTAATGACACATATTTTTTATCACATTCATGAATGGAGACATAGACGTCACCTGATCAAATTTGATATTGTTGATCAGTTGCGCACTGAATGGTTCACCAAATCATTCGTGGCTCCAATTGCTCACGATATAGCTATGGGCAGATGCATCACTAAAGAGCAATCCATCGCTCATGCCTAGTACTTGGATCTAGTTTACTCTCAGTCTGGAATTTTTTATCATTTATTACCCGATGCTCCGCGGCCATCATCTAATCTTGCAGCATCAAAGTCACAAGTTGTACCTCCCATTGATGGAGTTATTAGTTCAGTATCCCAGACCCCTGCTAAGTCTTCTTCCAAATAGAAGTCGGTCTCAAAAGTTGTTCCTAATAGTTCATCCCAAAATCCACCTGGCCCTAGTAAAACCTCAGAGGTCCACACTGCCTAGTCTACCATAGAGGACAATTCCTCAAAAGGAAAGAAGAAAGGCAAAGGCAAGGGTAAAGCCGATGCCCTAAAACAAGGTCCTCCCAAACTGTCTGCTGGCGAATCTTCGTAATGGAAACCTAAGTATCCCTACCTCATTTGTGAGGAATATCACTACACTAAGTATTATCCTCGATGATCCGAAGTTAGTCACTTGCTCAAAGGGACCCCCACTATCCACAAAGAGTCATTTCCATCTCAGCATACCCAAATGGTAGACCAACGCCAATCTTCTTCCTTCGGATCTCAAGTGTTCATGATGAGTACACTTTTTAATGTGGCTACTAGATCGAAATATTATCAAACTCCCGCTTCAACCAATGGAAAAGAGAAAGAAACCATGTCTTCTTCTTCTAGCCTGAGTTCTAGCCCTCTTCATATTGAACTCCCTAACCCTGATTCCATTATTCAGCCACCCTCTGGAGGTGTGATGTGGAAATCCTCATATAATCCCAATGCCAGAGCTTCTCAACACTACAATATTATTGAGGATTTGGCTCAAGCATCATCAGCCATGTCGGCTCTCGAGGTGCTCCAAACTTGCCCATCACAGTGGAAATATTGGTTGTCAGCTATCGGGGACATCGATCCCATCGATTCCAATTTGATATGTTTTGATCTAGAGAACCATGTTCCACGTCTCCCTCATCAGATTTCCTTTCTTATTTAGGTAATTATCAATAAGAAGACCATCCACTGGACCGTCATCGATGAAGGTGCCTCCACCTGCATCATGTTAACCGCATGCTGGAAGGCTATTGGTTCTCCGGATTTGAACAAATCTTTGAACACTTTGGAAGCTTTCGATGGTTGCAATTAGCGACCCTTTGGTGTCTTACCTAACCTTGCCATTACTCTGGAAGGCGAGACAGTCCAAGTCCAGGTAGAAATTGTTGATGCCAATCTCAATTATAATCTTCTACTCGACCAAAGTTGGACCCATGCCATGCAATTCGTGGCCTCCTCTTTGTTTCATGTGATTCATTTTTCCCATCAAGGGAAGATTGTCACTATCGACCAGCTAACTTTCTTTGCCTCTTCCTCCTCAGATGGAAATGTTTTGTATGTCAAGCACACTGATGTTGCCTATGAGAGTGTGGGGGTAGTTCTTTTCAAATATTTTTCCTTAATGGGAATTTTTCCACTCCCACCTCCTCATGTTTCCTCTGTCAACATGATCTTAGTCAAATCTGATCCTTGGGTCATACATTCACCAGATCTTGTTGATACCTAGGGAGAGGTTATGCCACTTAGTCCCACTGAAGTCAATTACATGGAAATTGTTTCAGCTTCGAGTTATACATCCTCTTATTCTTTTATGTTGAAGACCTCTCTCGATACGTACTCACAATCCCTGTGGCTTGGCACTTTGGAATTGTTTGATCCCTTAGTCGAGACCTTCCTTGCTGATGAAGGTATCATGGAAATCATGTCTCTCGAGGAACCACCTTGGACTGATACTCATCATTTCTCCTCATTCATGCCTCGTCCAGTGGTTATGTCTACCATTTTTTAAGAGTCCTCTTCTCCATTTTTGCTACCAATCGTTTCTCATGAAGTATGGTCTGAAGGAAATTTGGGTAACATTACCCAAACAATGCTGATTGATATTTCTATCAAACCTAGTATCATTGAACACGTTCATATTGGGTTATCTTGTTCTTTGGATGAGATCAAGACATATACTCATCTATTTCAGGAATTATATGATGTGTTTACATGGTCCTATGAAGAAATTCCCCGCATTGATCCTAACATTGTAGTGCATGAAATACCAACATATCCACACGTGTAGCCCATTCGCCAACGGCTTCACCCGATGCACCCTAGGAAGACCACTGCTATTAAGGGTGAAGTTGAAAAGCTTCTCAAAGTTGGGTTCATTTATACCTTCCCCCTTATAGACTAGGTGTCCAATATTGTCCTGGTGACTAAAAAACAAGGCACAATCCGCGTTTGCATTGGTTATTGAGATATCGATCGTGCTTGTCCTAAAGACAACTATACTACTCCCTTCATTGATCAAATCATTGATGAATGTGCCAGGAGCGAGATCTTTTCCTTTATGGATGGTTTTTCCAGTTACAACCAGATCAACATCGCACTGGCTGATCAAGAAAAGACAACTTTTATCTATCCGTGGGGTACGTTCACGTACAAGAAGCTCCCTTTTGGCCTCAAAAATGTCGGGGCTACATTTCAGCAAGCAATGTCCTATGTGTTTCATGATATTCGCCACATTTTCCAACGTTACTTGGATGACCTTCTTGCTCATTCGTGTAAGTGCCAAGATCACCCAGACCATCTTCGGTAGATTTTTTTGCGCTACAGACACTATAACATTCAGTTAAACCCGCACAAATGTGTTTTCTGTGTAGAATCAGGACGACTCCTCAACTTCATCGTTACCAAGTATGGGATTCACCTTGATCCGATAAAAGTCAAGGCCATTGTGAATTTACCCCCTCCACATTCACTGCACCAACTCTAGAGTCTACAAGGAAAGGCTAACTTTCTCTGTCATTTTATACCCAATTATGTCGGGCTAGCTAGAGAATTTACCTAGTTTCTAAAACAAGGAACGCCCTTTGTATGGGACAAGGTAGCCCAAAAATATTTTGACGATATCAAGGCCATCCTCATAAATGCTCCTCTATTGCACTTGCCGGATTATTATTGATATTACTTCCTTTACCTAGTCACGGCCCCTAGCACCATTTCTATGGTTTTGGTCCAAGACGACGACGAAGGCAATGAACATTTGATCTACTACCTTAGTCAAAATCTCCTTGACACTGAAACACGTTATGTACATATCGAGAAGTTGGCTTTGGCCGTCATCTAGGTTGTTCAATGCTTTTAGCACTATATCCTTTTATGCACGACTACAGTGATTTATGAATGCAACCCCATGACCTATATCTTAACTCGTCAATTACTGGGGGGAAAATATTCTAAATGGATCATGATCCTACAAGAATTTGATTTGGTATTTACTATGGCCAAATCTAAGAAGTCACTTGTTTTCACCGAATTGATTTGTTCCCTTCCCTCCAAGTCTCTCCGTATTGGTGCAGATGAATAGCTTCTAGATGAGACCCTCTTTCTGATTAGTGCCCTTGATCTGTGGTACGACGATATCATTGTGTATCACCAAAATTCCATGTTCTGGTCTGCATTGACTAAGGATGATCACTGAAGGATTCGACATCACTCCCAACCCTATCATATTATTGGCAATACTTTATACCTTGTTGGTGTCGATTTTGTTCTTCACCAATGCCTTGCGATTGAGAAAGCTGAAAGATTTCTCAATGATTGCCACTCTAGGGCCTGTGTCGGTCATATGTCTAGTTATGTTACAACTCAAAAAATCCTTCGCGCTGGTTATTTTTGTCTATCTACCCTTAAGGACTACATTCTTGTTGTTCGCAAGTGCCACGAATGTCAAATTTACAAATGCAAGATGTGAGCCCCACCCACTCACCTACACCCCATCATTATCGTTGATCCTTTTTCCAAATGGGTCATCGATTATATGGCATGTAACCCTCGTTTGGCTAGGGGGCATGGTTATATTATCACCATTGTGGAATATTTCACCAAATGGGCTGAAGTAATGCCTACATACTCTACAGACGGTAAGACGACGACTCAATTCCTTTTCAACCATGTCATTTCTAGGTTTGGTGTACCTCAAGCCATTGTCACAAACCATGGCTCCCATTTGAGAGATTACATGATGGCTGAGCTGACATCTGCATTAGGCTTGCACCACGATGGCTCGAAGCCATATTATCCTCAAGCCAATGGCCAAGTTGAATCCATGAACAAGGTCTTGGTCACAATGCTTCAGCGTACAATTGGGATGCACAAGTCAAATTGGCATCTCATGCTCTTTTCAGCTCTATGGGCCTACCGAACCTCAAACAAAGGTGCAACTAGTTTCACACCATTCCAACTGGTCTATGGTCTGGAGGCAACATTGTCGATCAAATGTGAGATTCCTTCACTCAAGTTAGTTGTTGAACTCCTCCCCAAAATGTCAACTCATGAAGAATGTCTCTTATATTTAGAATTACTAGACAAGACTCATCGTCTTGCTACCTTGTTCATCAAAGCACAAAAGAAACGGGTCAAATCTCATTTCGATCAGTCGATCTCCCCTCGCGTGTTCTCTGAGGGTGATTTTTCTTACTATACGATCAAGCTAATGATAAGTTGGGGGTAGGCAAGTTCGAATGCATGTGGCATGGGCCCTATATTGTGAAACGTGTTTTGCAGAAAGGAGCCTATGAGCTTATTGATTATGAAGGAAATCCTCTAGATAAGCCCCAAAACAGGCTTTACCTCAAGAATTATTATGATTAGGTCATCTTGCATGGTTGCTTATTTACATTAGTGTGTTATTCATTTTTGTGCAGTGCAGTTTTCTGTGGTAGTTTTCAAACGGCTTTCCATTTTACTATGCTTTTCTTGCTTTGCAGATGTCTGTGACTCCCCACATTGGTTTCACTGATGGTGCTTGTCATAGTACCCGGAACCTGTCATCTACGGCATGGGCTATTTATGACCCTAATGGTGAGTTGATTGACCTTCAAGGTATCTATCTAGGTCGCACAACTAACGACATTTCTAAGTACAATGCATTATTTGAACTGTTGTCGGAATCCATTGCTCTTGACATTAGAGAATTGGTTGTCAACATGGATTCACAGCTTTTCATCCTTCAAGTCAATAGGCAATATTCCATCAGAAACCCTCAAATATTGACAATTTATCTCCATATTCGTCTATTGGAAAGGCATTTTGATTACATTACATATCATCATATTCCTAAACACATGAATACATTGACAGATGCATTAGCTAATCATGTGTTGCATAGACATTTGCGAAACATGTGAAAAGATAAAGCAAACCATTTGTACCATAGTAGACAAGAAAATACAACATATATATATATATATATAGAGATATAGATATAGATATATATGGTGATAATGTTTGATACATCAGAACCCCAAAAAATAATATGTGTCTAAAAAAACATCGGAGGCTCGCAAGCCTCATATATTCATTGTAGGTAGGCCTCAAAAAATTTAAGTGTTGGACCTAGGAACTAATTAACATGGTGATCATGGTGACATGATATAGCTCATCCAACATGACTTAGCAATCAGTGGATCCAATCCAAGACTCCCACCATGTGTCTCTGGTACTAACAAGAAATATCTCTTACCCAAGCATAATCTAGGATTCCACAAGTCAACCCCTCAAGGTTCCTCACGATCTCCTCCTCGTTGTCACTCCCTTCTTGATAAGGAGTGACAGAATCAATAGGGCAGGGGACATCCCAGCAGGTCGCTCTGGTCCAATGTCTGCATTAACAAGAGAAATTTTATAGGAACATATATACCAAAAACAATTAAAAAATATCAAAATTAAAATGCTGATTTTTTACCTTCATCATTGAAGTCCTCTCCATCTAGTAAGGGAATATCTAGGCCTCCATGGAAGTCGGTGCCATTGTATGGCCAGTCCTCCACGACGATCTTTTGTTATCATAGCCATGAAAAGAATGCAGGTTGGTATGACATGTGCTGACCCCCAATGATCCTGGGCATTAGATGACTCCCCCAAGCCATCCACGGATCACGTGGCATGGGAGGATCTACCTCAGTCAGTTTATACTAGAATAGTGGCACCCATTCCAAGAAGAAGGTCATGAGCATAGATCTGAAGCAAAATTGCTTCAAATTCCTCGCCTTAGCTTTGGAAAATTGGCGCTTTATGTTGATCTTCATGGCCTCTGCCCAGTTGAAGATCGTAGGAGTTGTATAGTCAATAGAATAA
The DNA here is from genome assembly GCA_000404065.3 of Pinus taeda. NCBI lineage: Eukaryota > Viridiplantae > Streptophyta > Pinopsida > Pinales > Pinaceae > Pinus > Pinus taeda. The sequence continues at coordinate 432,559 of APFE030590710.1, forward strand.
AGGAACTTCGACTTGTTGGTCTCATATTCTGCCTGGGACCTTGCCACTCTATTGATGGTAAACAGAAGCACTCTCAATGTGAGATCCTAAACACTAGAAATATCTATCTTCCCACTTTTGGATTTCAGGGCCTCGGGGCAGTTTTCAGCAAGCAATGAGATATGCTTGCCCCAATTGGTCGTGACCCGTACAATTTCACTGGTTGCCCTTCGTGGGATAGTCCAATGATGAAGTATATATCTAAAGTTTCCAACTCCAGCTCCTAGTCACCAATGACAAATATCTCCCGATTAATGTCCCAAAGACTAATCAGGTACCGAAGAAACTCGGGCTGGGCCCACATCCCTGGCATGAGAAATAATTTGAGGAGCCCACAAGCCCTCAAAGCTTCTAGACAATTTGGGTCATCCATTGTTTGGGTGTCAACATCCTCATGTTCCTATTCTTTCCAGTCCATCATTTTCAGTGATTCTTTCCTACAAAAGCCATTAATTTGAGTCAACAATCATGCTTGACCCATAAAATTCGACTTTAAATGGTGATTTTTTTAGGAAATAGGGTTTTTCCCTATTCACGGTGTTGGCGCACCTGTTTTAAAAATAGTTGCATTGAACAGCGTGGATGGCTTTGTTAATCACCCTCGACCGACATGATCCTGTGCCCAAAAGTCGTGCCGACCGAGAGCGAAAAAGTTTTTCAAAAACCCCATCAAAAAACTTAAAAAATGGCTAAAAACAAAAATAAAGGCCATGAAAATGGAGCTCAGGGCTTTGCCTTTTACCTATAACCAGCGGCTCGGTGATCGACCTCCCGGATCTCCCGCAATCTGCTTCGGAACAATTAGGGAAAAAGCGAGTAAAAAAAATTCATAGCAAGGTAAAATGGTAAATGGTAAAAATATATTTACTTTTCTCCTTTTTATTTATTTTTTCATGAAAATATCAGGTCTTTGTAAATATTTTAACCTATTTTGCCTCAAGAACTAGATAATACACTTTACCTTTTGCACAGTGGCATGTGACGGATATTCGACGATGATGATGAGTCACGTTTCAGCTCTTTTCTCGACTCGTTAAACTCATATGAAAAGATTTATGAGTATTTTTCCCTTTTGACTCGTAAAAGAAAATAAAATGGGGGGCCCGCTTTCAAGATCTTTTCCAACCTTTTAAAAGTGAAAATATGGTCGAGCCCTTGTCATTTTGAACTCGTTAACGGATACAAAATTTTGTGTGCCCAGTATAAGTTTACCCCTTTTTCGGGCTAGGAGGCACTATTTATGAAAAAGGCACTCATTGACTGAAATGGTCAAGTGGTTCTCTCAAGTATCATTCTCTACCTTTTCGGGCTCAAGAGACACAAATGTACGAAAAGAGACCATGTGGAGTTCTCTTTTACGTGTCTTTTTCAAACTCTCTTAAAATGAAAAAGATACTGAGTTACACCTGTGTGGACTCATTAAACTATTAAATGACATTGGATTCGTCACCATGATGAACGTGAGCTTCCCTTTCCTAGGACTCATTAAACTTTCTAGGTCAGATTCATCCGAAGGATGAACTTACAGTGTAAGCATATGCTATCCCCTTCAAGTTTGCGATTAAAAAATAATTGGGGCACCTGCCAGAAATGGTGGGGGGAAATTTGGAAATCTATCAATTGTGTCGGCAACTCACTCTTGAACATGACACTTTTTGCTTCGTGTCGGGTTGGGATATCCTCCTTTATATCGTTGACCTCCCTAGATTTGGTCCATTCCTTGTTGCCTTCCATTTGATCTCTATTACATCATCATGACCACCAATCCTATGGATCCAAAAGCTCCCAAACTTCCATTTGTGTTGCCGATATGTTCAAGAGTTGTCCTTCTACAGTTACACTTACCCCTGATCAAATATATAATCCAAAATCATTTTGCATCCTTTCGTCTCCTGTCGATAATGTGGGAAACATTATCGCCCTCCTTCAACACAGTCGATTTACGTCAACTTCAACTCATTATCTAGGAAATTGACCAAGAGACTCCCTTCCAGTACCTCAGAGCTTGCATTCCCTAATGGTAAGTTCTTCACACTAGACGACAAGTTCACATCATTGGCTTTCGATCGAGTGACTTCACAGGTGTTTGACTTCAGTTCCTTTATTCACATTCCATGGATTGTGTTGATAGTACCTTGAGGACCATTGTCATTATTGGTGGTTTCTCTCACGCTTGTTAACATTTTACATCATTGACTGGTAATCAAGTGATTTTCTAGCATGTTCAATGTCAACACATCTATTCACATGTTACAATTTGTAATTTGATCGAGTTGTGTTGGAGCGCAAGACCCTGGGCTCAGAGAACAAAAGTCCAAGTTGTGAAGTGATGTGACATGGTTATGTCAATATATATGTCTCTTTCAAATGGATGGTTGTGACCATACCATGAGTTATCATATGTGATCCTTCTCATTATTGGATGGCTGCGACCATACCTTGGTTTCATTATGATCCTCTTTAACAGATGGTTGCTCCCATACATGGATCCCTTTACATGATCATTCTCTCGATGGTTGCATCCATGCCATGATTCATGTATCATTTGATAAATTTCTCAGTTATGTATATGTATTTGTACTTGCTTGCAGATTTTCTGATGATAGACTAGGGTTCCCTACACTGATTCATAAAGCGTCTCATCCCTCACTCTAGTTCGGCCTTCACATTTTATGGGGCATCTGTTACACATCATTTTGTCACTATCCTTGTAATCCCTGTTCCTTGATCCTGGAGGACCTCTATAGTGAACCCCACTTGCTTTTCCTTCATGAGAAACTCCCATTGTGTCCCTCTTCATGAGTAGATCAATTCCCTTTTGCATCATTTCCCCTGAACCTTCTGTTTTTCCTAGTTTACAAGACCAACGCTAATGACCTTTTTCTCCCCCATGCCGCTGTGAAAAGATTAGCACTATCCCTAGCACTGACTAGAGCAACTGAGCTATGTTCCAGCCATGACAATCCTATTATGGAAAGTTTTTAAATTAGGATCCAAATATTTCAGCTCTAGAAGCTTCGGAATGAAAGTCTGGTAAATGGTTTGGCCAGATGGGGTCGAGGATGTCAGTTTGGGATCCTTTCCCCTATAATGATGGAACTACCTCAAGGGATAAGACCTTGACAAGAGGATCCATCTCCCATCCATTCATCCTATATAAACCTCCCTTCTTCCCATGATTCAGGTGGATATTGGTGGCCACCCACTAATTCCACGTGGATCCCCTCTAGTGCTTCTTTCAGTTCTTTCAATTTCCTTAATTATAGCACAGTTTACTATTTTTAGCAGTTTTTCGGGTCCTAAACTTCCGAAGCCATTTTGAGGCCCTAAACGACGTTTTTTGGGAAATCTACGGCCAGTGAGTTTTCTACCTAAAAATCGTCTTTTCCATCGTAGTCCTCAGAGAGATCTTTCCAACGGGCTATCATGCGTGTCAAACGGAGATAAGACGACCAATTCACGACCCCGGGAAGTTGATGTACCAACTTACCCAAAAACGGGGCCCACAATTTGGCGTTTCATCTTCCAAGGTTAGGTTTTGGAATGTGAAGGCTTTTTCCATTGTTTCTCAACAATAAATAGGCCTTCGAGCCTCATTGTAACACAATTCAGAGGCATGTAGCCACACATCTCTTCTCAGAGATAAGCTACCATCGCCCTAGCTGGTTTATTTCTATTTCTGGTTGTAAGCATATTTCAGTATTTTCCATTAATGAAATGAAGTATTATTTCCACTGCATCTTTGTGTATATGGTTATCTCTGTAATTTTTTGCGTTCCTGTTTAAATCCGGATCATCCCAAGCACAAGGCTAGTGTTGGAGTGTTAATGTTGGTGTGCTAGTGCTATTTTGGTTTGGAGTAAATAGAAAGCTATTTCTAGTTGTAGTTATCTAGTTGTGTGAGGGAGAAGTGTGATTTGGTTTGGAGTGAATCCTAAAAGGGAAGAGCCTTAAAACTATTATGGATTGAGGCCGTCATGGAATGCTAGCAGAAGTGTGTGGGAACCTGATCTTGTCAGAGGAGAACTGCAATGTCAAGACAATGGTTGTAATCTCTTTTTGATATTAATATATGCAACTATCAATTGATTTCCTACATGATTTGTCATCTTACATATTCATGGCTTAATGTTTCTTGGCTTGTTAAGTAGGTTGAATTACAATTTGTCTATTATCATGGTTATTGATTGTTGTTGTTTACTTGTTTCAAGTGCTTGAAGATGGAAGCGAGAGATAGTTGGGGCTAGCAAGCAAGGACGTCATCAAACGAGATAAGCATACTAAGAGGTAGGCCCTCTTAGTTGGTTCTAACCTAAGAAAATCTTCCATAGAATGTATCTATTATGGCTAGACCCATTATTGGGCTAGATGAATTTGTTTGTGTCAGCACTTATAATTTTACTTCACCACAAGGAGGTGCCACGCAATGTAGCAAAAAAGTGATCGTTGGAGTCAGTGTTCATGATTTGACAGCTAGAAGATGGTTAAGAGGAGCAGGTTGGTGGCATTTAAGGCCAAAATATTTAAAGATCTTCTGCCAAAACAACATTAATTATTATAATTTGGGGGGAACAGTCGGATTCAAATTCAAAAACCCTATAAATTATGTGTGTCGATCCAACAAAGAATGGTTTGTGTCCTTAGAGTTTTTGATGAAATTTGTTGTTTGTTGCTTATGAACCAAGCATTTTGGGAGGAATGATTCGCCCATACAGACATTTCTCCAGAATCCAGTGAGTTTTTTATGGAAAGGATGACTTCCACCAACCCCGTCGAAGCCCTGAGTTCGAAAGCAACCGTATCTGATGCTCCAGGACTTGAAGTATCCAGTGATGAAGCTATGGTTGCGATTCCCATGCCAATGAGGTCACCAAGGCCAAAACAGTCCAGGGAAAAATACAAAAAACCTTTAGCCAAGGAAAATATGAAAAATCTAGTGTAGATAAACCCTTCCCCAAGGAAGCATACCATGACACCATCCCAGAAGAGAGATAAGCAACCAGCAAAAGATAAGCAAAAGGTTGTAGACCTGGACGTGGAAGAAGGCCAGGGAATGGAGGATATTAACGCTGAAAGCGTAGAACCTATAACAAAGCTCCCTAGGTATATCCCTTCGAGAAAGGGAAAGGAAAAGATTACTAAAGACCCAGACTTGGAGAAATTCACCATTTACATGCCCTTGCTACCTGAGCAAGTTCCTTTTGAAGGTTTGCAGCTCGTGCGAGTCCCACTATTGAAGATGGAGGATTGGGACCTTATGGATCACACTAAGTTCCCACACTTAGCGATGGATAAGTACATGAAGAGATTTTACTATGAAGAAATGGGTGTGATAGCACTGGAAACAAAGAAATGGGTCTGTAGTGTCGAGTAATTAGGATTGCTCAACTTGTTATGTGTGCCACATTACCACCATACCCCCATTAACACAATTTGCATATGCCAGCTGCTCACTTTGGTGCATGATGGGTCTTTATGGCTAGAAATGCCTATGTCTTATCATAGATATGCTCATTCACATGATTACACACCTACCGTATGAAGGTCAGAACCCGGCCAAGGATTTTGGTGGAAAGACCGGGGGGAAGGAGCTTGCAGAGCGAATGAAGAAGGATTATGAACTTGCAAAGAGGTCGATCGGGTACTCAATCTTATCTATATTAGACCCCACATTTCAATTGGTTGCATAGATATTGGCAAGAAAGGTGATGAGAAAGTTTCACGCGGATGAAATTCCAGTGCTCATAGTGTCCCTGACTGCACAATGTACGAAGGGCATGCAGTTCAACTAGTCCAAGTATCTCTATCAGGAGTTCCTAGAAAACTGCCACAAGGCCCAGGATGAAACCAAGTCCTTTCATTACACCTGGTTATCAATTTCTATTGTTTTGGTTACATGGGAACTATTGGAGGATAGCCAGTTTCCTCTGGTTGAATAAGCATTGATGGAGGCAATGCAGTGTGCCTCCCTATGGGCTACCAAGGAACCTACTTGGATCACAGAGACAAAAATATTTTGGGTCCTGATCAAATCAAGTCTCTGCATGGTAATTAACCAATGTCAAAGGATATCCCCAATCTTGTACACACAGCTGTTAGCCTATGCAACCTTCAAGGTTGACTTTCACATGGTGTATATCCAAGCATGGAAGGATCCAAAATAGAAGTGGCATGACCTACCATATTTGGCGATAGAGACCAATGTTCAGGAGGTAGTGGCATGGTGGCCAATCGAGTGGCATGCCCCTTCAGATCTAGATGTTGGGCCAAGCATGGGCGCAAAGAGTGTTGCCACGAAGAAAAGGAGAAGGTTGTGCAGAACCTTGTCGTGCATAAAAAAAAGGATGTTGCAAAGATGGTTCGTGTTGAAAAGGAACATGCTACCAAGGAGAAGGTATAACAGGAGTAACGTAAGACCCAAAATCATGATAAGTCACCTTCACCAGAAATAGAAATAGAGGAGCTTACAGGACAATGTGGTGGAGGTGAGGAAGGGCAGCGCACCCCCTTCATTCTGAAAAGGCATGAACTAGAGAAGCAAGGAGGATCGCAAAAGAAGCAGAAAGCTCAGAAAACATAGTTTGATCCCATGGTGCTCACAAAAAGCGATCTGGATGAGATCGATGATAAAGTTAGGGATGTCGCAGCAAAAGTGCTACAAAATCTGGAGTAGTAATACATGTAAACATTGGGAGGAGTTCAGAAGGATCTTCGAGAGTTGCAGCTCCAAGCAACCAAGATCCAAGAAGATGTCAGGAAAGTGAGTGGTGCATGAGGCATTTTGGCATGAGTTCAAAGTACAGGCATGGAGATGGTTCCATGGTAGCAGGATGTGTAAGTCTTCCCCTTTCTTGCAGGTTGAGTTTGCACCAACATAGAGGAAGCTTAATACTTATAACAAACTTGTGGAAGCTTAATCGATTATAAGCAAGATCAAATAGAACACATATAACAGATAATGAGAAATCAATCGCACATGAACACAGAAGAATACTTTGGGGAAAGCCTCAGCTAAAAAACCTCGATCTCTATATTATCATACAAGTGGAAATATGTCTAGATTTCACAAAGATTTAGCTCACAAGCTATCCAACTCTCAGTACAATCCCTCTGCTGCTCATAATAGTCAAAGGCTTCTCACAAACCCTCTCCTCTACCCTCCAAGACTCCTATTTCCTTGTGCAGTTTCTCCTGGGTTCCAATGTTGCCACCTGTGTGAATTTACCTCTCGCACAACTCACTAAACTCTGAAATAATTGCACATTCCTGAAGGAGATAATTCCTTCTGCATGGATGAGTTTCCTATATAAGAAAATTCCTCCATTTGATAGTACATTGTCCCTTCCTCTGATCTCAACCAGGTGTCTAACTAAACTCACATGCATGAGTTATTTATGAGAGAATATTTAGTTATCTGAAGTGCAGCAGTTACATGCATGCATGCATTAACTAATTGAACTCACAATTAGTTCAACAAAGTATTTGAACTAATCTAACTGGATTTAACTCAGTTAACTGAGCTAACTAATTACATCTCAAAGTACAACTCATCCTAATCTCCTTTAATCAAGGGATAAGTTCCTCAATCAATGGAGAAACTATTGCATGTCTTCACATAGACTTCATGTTTGATTTCCTACAACTAATTAACTCAAGATGAATTAATTAATTATTTTACAAAAAGCGGCGAAGATAAAATATGAATTTTAGTTCATGAACTAACTAAAATTGGAATCTATCCCAAAATACTATTCATAGCAATGCTATTTTTAGCATTTCCATTTTTCATTCCTTGTTGCTATATCCAACTAATCTAAAAATGGGGCACTTAGGCTTCTTGTCTAACTTACAAGAACCTCTCCCACTTCCAGCTTAAATATTCCCAAGTCTTTGTGATTAACCAACGTGGAATTAAATATGTGCTTGAAAATATAGGTGTATGCTTATGTCTATTTTAGAACTATTTATGTGCTTTAAGTTAATGTGCTTCAGCTGATATATAAATACATATAATAGTAAAGAATTCAATAGTAAAACAAACACATAAGACAACTATTTTATTAGGAGTTACCCAAAACTATTGGGCTATGTCTCTGTGAGCTCTAGTCAACTCAACTAGGCTCTCTGGGATTATGGCAAGGTCATTTTTACAAGCTCTTGGCTCAACTCCACTACTTTACATAGAAACAATGGGTTTAGACACTATTTTATCCCTGGCTCTTGAAGCTCTCAGCTTTCTGGCCCTCGGCTTTCACTATGGCTCTCGGCTCTAGCTCTAGCTCTGGCTCTGGCTCTTGGCTCTAGCTCTTGGCTCTGGCTCTGGCTCAGCTTTGGATTTGGCTCTAGCTCTTTGGCTCTGGCTTCTTTGAGTTTTGGCTTTGGCTTTCTATAACCTTCAGCTCTCTCGTTTTTCACTTGACCTCCAAGTGACCCCAAAGACTCCCTTAGTTGCTCTGTGCAGTAGCTTTCGCTCTCTCTACCCTCAGCTCTGAAACTAATTTTCAAGTGCTTTTAGCTTTCTCTTAATCAATCTCTCTACCTCCCTTGAGGTACTTTCCCAGCTTTTCGGCTACCCCAGTCATTTCTCTGCATTTCATTATCCCTCTACGGCTTCTCTGCTCCCTGTCAGTTAGACTGGCCATCTGGCTCTGCTGCTCTATGGCTTCAAAATACATCATTGCCTATAAAAACACTTGTTGCAATGTGGCATGATGATCAAGAGTGGTTACAGAAGGAATCAGGGCCGTTTCATAGGCAAAAACCCAAAAACTAAGAAAAATCCATCACATAGAGTTTTTTGGTAAAATACACTATCGGGCTGTGTATTTCGGACGTGAAATTCCATTCATTTGTCCCTAAATCCCTTTCAGGTCCATCATTAGGTGCTATATCACATCGCATTAGTGTATTGAGTGAAATCCCAAATATATGGAAAAACGATGAAAAATTCGTTAAAATCCTTTTTATCAGACTTCAAAATTTATCGCCTCCACCCTATAAACACATCAGGTCCACCTTGGGTCACTTTCACAGTCCCACCATAGGTCTAGGTGATCTCCAATCCAAAGGTCAACATGCGATTTCGAGCAGCTTAATGGTAGGGAGGTTACCTGCTCAAAAAGGTGGTTTTCCTCTCTCCTCCGCCAAACACGCATTATTCATTGTATGGGATCGAGTGGAGCCAGCCCAATACCCTTTTTGCCTAAGGCCCACCCGAAATCCCACCTTTACGTAACTCAAACAATATAAATCATGCCTGTAATTCCCCTTTGAGTCTGGCTTTATCACTTTCCTTTGTATTTCGGTTTTTACACTGAAATGCACTTTTACATAGGAAAGTGCCTTTATGGCAGAACTCAAATGTTATCAAACCGTGCCTGTAGCGTCCATCGGGTCTGTCGTTATCGCCCCTTGTACATCGCTATGATGCAATGTTGCATTGTGATATATTGCAATCGCAAGTCACATTGGCCTGTGGGTCCATCCTTTGCCTCGTCACATCACCGACGTCAATCCGCCGATATCGACGATCACAATATCGCATCGGCCCGAGGTCATTATTTTATGTCATGTGCATGTGCCTGTCTCCAACCCAATACATCGAATCGGCTAATCAGGGTTTCTTCCACCTCTGCTTAAGTCCTTCCCTTTTGCCTTTTTCTGATGTGATTTCCCTTTATAAGGGTTTTTTGCCATTTTTAGGGGATTTTGCCTCTTTTTGCAAAGAACAAAAGGCATCTTATTTGAATGATAATTTCTGCATCCTAAGCCCATTTTTTCCCATTCAAGTTGTAATAAATTCAGAATGAAAAGATCTCTACAATGGAGCTATGTCTAGGAACTTCCTTGGACTTTCATTTTCCTCTGTGAGGAATACTTAGACTTAGGAATCTATCCAAAATCCATTTTGGATCACGCCTTCCCACTAAAGAACTTTTGGTCTCCAAAATACTGACATACTGATCTGAATTAGTAAATGAGAGTAACAGCACGATCTTCTTTCAGCCTCCATACACTTGCCTTGCAAAGTGCCTCTGAACCAAAGTCTCTGACCACTTTCCTTTTTGGATGTGTTGGTTCTCCTAGGAAGAACTGTCTTCCTTCTTTCCTTCATGTAGAACTTCTGTTGAGATGGGCATAGAAGGTAGTTTGAAATTTTCTGCCTTGACCACTGATCCAAGGTGGATCAAACCAATGTGAAGTACATCTGCTCCACAAAACTTTCATCTGTACCTATTTGACAAGCTGTCACAACAACTGTTAACAACAACAGAAATAAGACAGCAATTGGATGGCCTGAACTCCTGCTTCAACAAAGAAATAGATTTCACATCTTGTGAACACCTCTATTTCTTACATCTACATACAAATGATGGACTAGATAACAAGCCTACAAAACATTCCTTTAAACAAATGACCCTTCAAGTCAAGCATGTAGAAAGAGACCATTAGGTCTCTTTTTCAAAAGATGAAACACTTCATCGTTATCTCCAATTTGGAGACCAAGTTAACTTCTCCCAAGTCAACATGGCATCACATGCATGTCAAAGCAATCAAACTTGCAAGTTAATTACACATACATGTTCAAAAACAAGGAAATCATCAACATCCCTGTGTTCATGCATCTCATGCTCATGCTTGCATTTCATCCTTCAACTTTCACTTAAGCACACTATACTTTCGAAGTTGAAATGAAATATAATGTTGCAGTAAGAAATGCAAATAGATGCATCAATAGACATGCAATCTTAATCGAATAAGAACTCTAATCGTTTCTTACCAATCCCTTTCAAAGGTACTACCTTTGTCTACACATTAGCATCATCATGTGAATCATCCTGAGACACATCAATCATGGAATATTCCTTTCCATTTCTGCCATCTTCTCTTTCCACTTTCTTTAGCTTTTGTGGAAGCATCACTGGATTCAGAGTCCAACACTTTTCAGCAAGATTCCCTTGCTTATGGTAGTAAGTGCACTACATATGCATCCTCTTGACAACATGATTTTCCTTGTCCAATGGACCTTTTGCTTCTTGCTTCTTGTCCTTCAAAAGTTTCATGTATGTGGCCATTCTCTTCCAACATCTAAAAACATTATGGTTATCCAAACCAAAAAAGGAACAAGCAATTCTTTTCCCATCTCTATGTGGAAATTTATCATTCTTTGCACAATCAAAACGAAAATGTTTAGAACTAGATTTATACCTTTCTCTTTCATCTTTATTGCCTTCATGAGGAGGTGAAGCAAATGAAAAAGTGGCTCCTTTTGGAACACCATCAATCTCTTCAAGGCTATCAAAGTTTCCACAACTCTCTGGTTCAAGTGTGTGCTTCTAAACACTTGCAACTTGCAAATGATGTCTCAAGCCATTGCATTCCTTCTAAATACAATCTTCACACTCTGCAATGCAACTCCTTCTTGGAGTTGTTTCAATGGCCTTCATGGAAGCTTTGGAAATTTCTCCATAAGCTTGTCCATAGCCAAGACCCAAATACTTAGGCCTTTCCTCAATCATTATTGGCTCAACAATACCTTGTGCATGTCTACCCAAGTCTTTTCCTTCATAGCCCATCTTGGACATTAGCTTGGAACCTATGCCTTTGGTATGTTTTCCAAAAGAACCAATATAAGCATTCTTAGATGAAATTGAAGACAAACTAGAATTATTTACCTCTTCTTCAAGCTGATACTTGACCAAGGTTTCTTGTGCAACAAAGAGTTGTACCTCCAACTCATGCATCCTTTCCAAGTTCATATTTGCAATATGAAGTTGCATCTCCATTTCCTACAATTTGTTAGAAAGCATCTGCTTCTCTTCCTCCACAGAATTCAACTGCTCTCTAAGTATGCTACTCTTCCTTTCATCCTCATACATTTCTCTCACCATATCCATCATGGTGGCCAAATATTCCTTCATGTCCTCATAAAAGACTCTTGTGAAGAAAGAAGAATTTGAGGACTCACTTGTAGGAGTTGTCATTATATCAATGAACAAAAGAACTTCTAACAAGATTAATAAAGAGCTTATTCAACAACCTTTTGCAACAAACCTCTTGTGCTTCAAGGATTGCCTTGAGGTCCTTTGGGATAGAAGAATGCCTTCAGCCCTTCTTCCTGCTTGTCCTTCCTAGACTGAGCTACCAATACCTTTCCCTTAACCTCTGCAAACTCAAAAAATAGTCATTCTGCAACAAGCAAACAATCAATCCTTGACTGCCCAACACCTTCCAGACAAGCAATATTTGCTCTGTCAATCAAGAATTCTGATATAACCTTCTTTGAAGTTGGGGTTAACCAATCTCAAGCTCTAATACCACCTAATCTGAAAATGGGGCACTTAGGCTTCTTTTCTAACTTACAAGAACCTATCCCACTTCCAAAGCTTAAATATTCCTGAGTCGTTATGATTAACCAACACGGAATTAAATATGTGCTTAACAATATAAGTGTATGCTTATGTCCATTTTAGAACTGTTTATGTGCTTTAAGTTAATGTGCTTCATCCGATATATAAATACATATAACAGTAAAAAATGTAGCAATAAAACAAACACATAAGACAACAATTTAATAAAGAGTTCAACCAAAAATCTTGGGTTACGTCTCCATGAGCTCTAGTCAACTCAACTAGGCTCTCTGGGATTATGGAAAGGTCATTTTTACAAGCTCTTGGCTCAACTCCATTGTTTTACATAGAAACAATGGGTTTAGACACCATTTTATCCCTGGCTCTTGAAGCTCTCGACTTTCTAGCCCTCAGCTCTCGCTCTCGCTCTTGGCTCTGGCTCTGGCTCTAGCTTTGGCTCTTGGCTCTAGCTCTTAGCTCTGGCTCTAGCTCTTTGGCTCTGGATTTGGCTCTATCTCTTCAGCTCTGGCTTCTTTGAGCTCTGGCTTTGGCTTTCTACAACCTTCAGCTCTCTGGCTTTTCACTTGACCTCCAAGTGACCCCAAAGACTCTCTCAGCTGCTCTGCGCAATAGCTTTCACTCTCTCTACCCTTGGCTTTGCAAATACTTTGAAACTACCTTTAGCTTGCTCTCAATTGAGATCTCTGCCTCCTTTGAGGTACTTTCCTGGCTTTTCAGCTACCCCAACCATTTCTTTGCATTTCATTATCCCTCTGCGGCTTCTCTACTCCCTGTCAGTTAGACTGGCCATATGGCTCTGCAGCTCTGTGGCTTCAAGCATTATTGCTTGTAAAAACACCTACTACAGTGTGGCATGATGATCAAGAGCGGTTACAGAAGGAATCGGGGTTGTTTCATAGGCAAAAACCAAAAAACTAAGAAAAATCCATTACACAGGTTTTTTTGGAAAAATACACTATTGGGCATGTATTTCAGACGTGAAATTCCATTCAATCGTCCCTAAATCCCTTTCAGATCTGCCATTAGGCACTATATTGCATCGTATTAGTGTATTGGGCAAAATCCCAAATACATATAAAAACGATGAAAAACCCGTTAAAATCCTTTTTATCAGACTTCAAAATTTATCTCATCCACCCTATAAACACATCGAGTCTGCCTTGGGTCACTTTCACAGTCCCAACGTCGATCTGGGTGATCTCTGATCTAAAGGTCAACATGCGATTTCGGGCAGCTTAATGGTAGGGAGGTTACCCGCTCGAAAATGTGGTTTTCCTCTCTCCTCCGCCAGACACGCGTCATTCATTGTATGGGATCAGGCGGAGCCAGCCTGATAACGCTTTCTACCTTAGGCCCACCTAAAATCCCACCTTTACGAAACTCAAACAATATAAATCATGCCTGTAATTCCCCTTCGGGTCTAGCTTTATCGGTTTCTTTAGATAGATGGTTGGCTCCCTAAATAGAAGCGGTGGCTAGCATTACTAAGGTCAGGTTGGTCTCCAGTGTTCCCACTCCCATCTCACTCGATCATAGTTAATCGCAGTTTCGTATATAAGGTCAAGGAGCTTATCTGGAAATCGCAGTGGAGGCCTATCAAATAGTTGGGGAGCATTCATTTCGATCTCGTATCAATGGCCAAAGCCAAAGAAGAATAGTTGGTTCTCCGAGAGATATGTTAGTGCACTCTTTCCTTTGTATTTCGGTTTTTACACCAAAACGCACTTTTACACAGGAAAGTCCCTTTATGGTGGAACTCAAATGTTATCTAACCGCACCTATAGCATCCAACAGGTCTAGCATTATCTCCCCTTCTACATCGCTGTGATGTGACATTGCAATGCGATATATCGCAATCACATGTCACATTGGCCTGGGGGTTCGTTCTTTGCCTTGTGGCATCACCGACTTCGATCCGCCAATATCGATGATCACAATATCGCATTGGCCCAGGGTAATTACCTTATGTCATGTGCATGTGCCTGCCTCCGACCCAATACAACGGATCGGTCGATCGGGGTTTCTTCTGCCTCCGCTTAAGTCCTTCCCTTTTGCCTTTTTCCAATGCAATTTCCCTTTCTAAGGGTTTATTGCCATTTTTAGGGGATTTTGCCTCTTTTTCCAAAGAATAAAGGGCATCTTCTTTGAATGATAACTTCTACATCCTAAGCCCATTTTTGCCCATTCAAGTTGTAGTAGATTCAGAATGAAAAGACCTCTGCAATGGGGCTATGTCCAAGGACTTCCTTGGACTTTCATTTTCCTCTGTGAGGAACACTTAGACTTAGGAGTTTATCCAAAATCCATTTTGGATCACCAACACTGGTACCTAAAATGTTATTTATAGCATTTCTTGTTGCCATTTTCAACACTCCCTCTCAACAAGAAAGGCATTCAACTCGAACCCAATCTTGAACCTTTGGAATGTTTTGCATGCAACATTTCTCCCAAGTGTTGTTGCTCCAGCAAATCTAGAAATGAAAAAATCTCCCAACTGATCTCCCTATTGGGCTAGAAACTCCCTCTTATGCTGAAGCTCCCTTTGTCGCTGACAAGTGCTCCCTCTGTGACCTATGAGCTGCTGCAACACTCCATGCATATCGTACCATTGCACACTTCTCTTTTCCATCCTGCACTGGTACAACAGTCCTATGCCTCTTGCATTGTTGCAACCTACTAGCTCTGCACTGCGTTGGGATTCTTGCACTGTAGCTCTCTCTTCCACCCCATCCACATCTGCCCCTACCCACTCAGCTAGTCCTACTACTCCTTTTCAGAGCTCCCATAGCAAGGTCTAATCAAAGTGGTTAGGTACCTCAATGATCCTGCCCCTATTCTATCCTTCTTGGCACTGTCACTCCACATTGCCTCACCTCTGACCTGGAAGTATGGATGCATGTGATCCCTCTGCCTACTTGGCTCAACATTTCCACCAACTGGAGGTCTCTACATGAGTGGATGCCTCCACTCGGTCTCTTCTCGACTTCTCTAGTTATGGCTACTCCACAACCTCTTGAAGTTGCTTCACCAATTGTGGCTCCTCCACAATTGTCTGAGACTTCTTCTAGCGCTACATGTTGAGAGGTAATTTACTCTCCCTCTCAACCACCAAGTCTCCAACAGTTTCCTTGCTCCTCAAGGCTTTGCATGCATCTTGAACCTCAAGAGAATACAAGTTCTTGACTCATGAACCGATCTGCTACACCTGTCTTGTGGTGACGTGTCTAAGGAAAACCTTTCTCTTACTGAAGACTACATCATAGCCTTTGTCTTCCATCATTGCAATCAATACCAAGTTTTTCTTCAGTCCTGGCACATACTTCACATATGTCAAGGTAATGCAACCTCAATGCTCCCTCTAAAAAACAATTGTGCCTACTCCTGAGACACTATACTTTTCATCATTACCCATCGGTATGAGTATCTGGAGATCTTTCTCCTCAAAGGTACTGAACAAACTCTTATCACCAATCATGTGGAATGAAGCTCCACTGTCAAGAAACCAACCACATCCCACCATGGATGAAACCATGCATGTGAAGAGGGTGAAATCCAACTCGAACTATGAGGCCAATGCCTCACCTTCAGATCCTTCCTTGGATCCCATCTTGGATTTCTTCAATGTACAATTTGTTGCAAAATGGCCCACCTCATGACAATGAAAGCATCACACTTTCGATTGTCAAATTTCTTCCCACCATGGGAAGAACTCAATTTGGGATGAGAATCCTTCTCCTTCCCTTTCTTTGCCTTACTCACTAAGGCACAATTTTCTTCATCCTCCTTGGATGAAGAACCATCTCTGGTGCTTCTTCTTATCTCCTCCTGCATCAGATCCGACCAAATTCATTCCCAATCTAGCAGTTTCTCTCTTCCATTTACCAAGTCTTGGTAGCTATGCCATCTCTTAGGAAGATCAAGGAGAGCAAGACTCACCATGTCATCATCAGCTGTCATGATTCCTACACTTCCAAGCTCATTCCTTTAGGTGGTGAGCTTGTTCAAATATGTAGAGATCATGTCGCCCTTTTCACACTTGATTTTTTGAAGATTTTCTTTCATCACCAACTTCCTCTTATCGTTGTTGTTCTGATATAGATCTTTCAATGTTTTCCACATTGAAAATGGTGTCTCCTTCCCAGGGAGGCTCGAGACAATGTGGTATTGAACTCCCCCCAGGAGGATTCTCCTTGCTCTAGCCACACATTTCTTCCATTCTGCCAATTCTGTAGCATTAGCCGCTGCTAGCTTGGGGACTTCTTGATCAATGAAGTCCTTTATACCATTTTCCTCTAATACGGCTTCCATGTGATCCTTTTAGGCTATATAATTTGAGTTGCCATCAAGGGCACACTCAAGTCTTTAACCATTGAATTCCATTGGTAAAATTTGAGATGTGATAAGAATTCAAATTCTATAATTAGGAACTTCAACCTTCAAACTTCTCCCTTCTTTGTATACTATTCTTTGCTTTGATCACCTTTTCTATTGTTGGGTGTGGAGCATGATTATTTAGAGGTCTTTATTTCAATTGGATGTATACCCTAGGAAGTTTGTACACCCCTCCACGTGGCGGGCTGCACGGGGACCTTGTCCCCCCCCCCCCCCCCACGGGGATTCGGGGGGGCTAATCCCCCCTGGTTTGGAGGTCTGGGAGCCAACGGTCCCCCGGTGAGGGTTTTGGGGGCAACACCCCCAAAGCTAAAAATAGATGTAAAATTCCCTTGTAAAAGTATAGTAATTTCTAGTCAATCTGGGCCATTCATTAGGCGAATTATTTGATGGTAGAACTTATGTTTAGTTTAGGTTTTTTTTCCCTAGAAGGCAACCCCTCTCTTTGTATGAGGCCATTGTATTGAGGCTATGTAATAGATGTATATTCTTTGAGTGAGAAACAGAGAGGTGAGACTGTGAGAGAAAACAGAGGATATTACAGTGGATCTACTATAGGGTGTGTCTCTTCATTTTGTTGGATAATAGAATGGAAGGATTGGATATTCGGGGTGGACGTAGCCCAAACTGGGTGAACCACGTATATTTGTGTCTCTCTGGTTTTATGTGTTTTCTGTGTTTATATTTATGCAATATTCTATGTTTTCCATTGCTCTGTAATATATAATTTACTAACAACTGGTATCAGAGGCGAAGGTCTATTTGGCTGATAAACTCGTAGGAAATAAGGGTTCCTAGTTTGAGTGGGAGCAATGGCAGAAGATGGTAAGTTTAGGGTCAAGAAATTTAACGACCCAAACTTCTCGTTGTGGAATATGCAGATGGAAGATTATTTGTATCAGAAAGATTTGTACCTACCATTGGACAGAAAAACAAAGATGCCGACGGGTATGACAGATGAACAATGGAACCTTCTCGATAGAAAGGCACTCGGAACAGTACAATTTTCCCTTGCAACATCTGTCACCTTCAACATTTCAAAGGAAACAATGACAGAGGGTTTGATTAAGGCATTGGTGAAACTATATGAAAAACCCTCGGCCTCAAACAAGGTATTTGTTATGAAACGATTATTTAATATGAAGATGTCGGAAGGTGGATCTGTTGCAGATCATTTAAATGATTTTAATACTGTTACAAGTCAGTTATGTTCTGTAGGGGTAAACTTTTATGATGAAGTTAGAGCTCTGTTATTCTTGTGCTCATTACCAGAAAGTTGGAATGGTTTAGTAATGGCCATTAGTAACTCTATTTTTGGATCTAGTACTTTAAAGTTTGATGATGTTGTCGGTGCTATCCTTAGTGAGGAAATGCGATGGACAAGCTCCGGTGAGACATCGGGTAATGCTTTAAGTGTAGAGTCTAGGGAAAGAAAAATGGAAAGAGGAAAGAGCTCAGGATATCGCAATAAATCAAGGAAAGGCAAATCCAAGTCCAGGTTGGGGATAGTGTACTGGAAATGCGGAAAGAAAGGACACCCAAAGAAAGACTGTAGATCTTGGAAGGAAAAAGAAGGAGATGCACAACAAGAAAACAATCATGAAGAAAATGTGACAGGTGAGGTGTTACAAGATGCTTTGATTCTTTC
>APFE030590710.1:454846-473082 GCA_000404065.3 Pinus taeda
GAGAGTTTGAAGTTGGAAAAGATACACACTAGCCAGAATCCTGCAGATATGTTAACAAAAGTTGTAACCAGGGAGAAATTGAGAATATGCTCAATTTCAATTGGTCTTCAAGAATGACGATGAAGATGAGAAACAACCAGGTCCAAAGAGGAGTCATTGTCCAGCAAATGAAGCAGCAGTGGAGTTGCTACAATCATTCTCCAAGTGAGAGATTGTTGGGTGTAGAGCATGATTATTTAAAGGTCTTTGTTTCAGCCGGATGTATACCCCAGGAATTTTGTACACCCCTCCACATGATGGGGTGTGGGGGGGACTTGTGTTCCCCACGGGGGTTCGGGGCGGGCAATCCCCCCCGACTGGGGGGTCCGGGGACCAGCGGTACCCGGCGGTGGTTTTGGGGGTAGCGCCCCCGAAGCTAAAAACAAATGTAAAATTGCCTTGTAAAAGTATAGTAATTTCTATTCAATCCAGGTCATTCATTAGGCGGATGATCTAACGGTGGAACTTATGTTTAGTTTAGGGTTTTTTCCGTAGAAGGAAACCCTTCTCTTTGTATGAGGGCATTGTATTGAGGCTGTATAATAGATTTGTATTCTCTGAGTGAGAAACGGAGAGGTGAGACTGTGAGAGAAAACAGAGGATATTACAGCGGATCTGTTCTAGGTTGTGTCTCTTCATTTTGCTGGATAATAGAAAGGAAGGATTGGCTGTTCGGGGTGGACGTAGCCCAAACTGGGTGAACCATGTATATTTGTGTCTCTCTTGTTTTATGCCATTTTTGTGTTTATATTTGTGCAATATTCTATGTGTTCCATTGCTCTGTAATATATAATTTACTAATAGCTCTGATACCATGTATAATTTCCCGCTGTAGATCACCTGATAATGCAATATACTAAAGAAAAATACTTGATCTACTTCTACAAACAAACTTGATGAAGCTTAATCGATTATGAGAAAGATCAAATAAAACACATATAATAGAGAATGAGAAATCAATCACACATGAACATAGAAGAATACTCTGGGGAAAGCCTTAGCTAAAAAACCCTAATCTTTTCATTATCATACAAGTGGAAATATGTCTGGATTACACAAATCTTTAGCTCACATGATATCCAACTCTCAGTACAACCCCTCTGCTGCTCATAGATAGTCAAAGGCTTCTCAAAAACCTTCTCCTCTACCTTCCAAGCCTCCTATTTCCTTGTGCAATTTCTCCTAGGGTCCAATGTTGCCACGTGTGTGAATTCACCTCTCACACAACTCACTTAACTCTGAAATAATTGTGCAATCCTAAAGGAGATAATTCCTTTTGCATGGATGAGTTTCCTATATAGGAAAATTCCTCCCTCTGATAGTACACTGTCCCTTCCTATGATCTCAACTGGGTCTCTAATTGAACTGACATGCATGAGTTATTTATGAGAGAATATTCAGTTATCTGAAGTGCAGAAGTTACATGCATGCATGCATTAACTAACTAAACTCACAATTAGCTCAACAAACTATTTGAACTAATATAACTGGACTTAACTCAGTTAACTGAGCTAACTAATTACAATTCATCTCGATCTCCTTTAATCAAGGGATAACTTCCTCAATCAATGGAGAAATTGTTGCACGTCTTCACATAGACTTCATGTTTGATTTCCTACAACTAATTAACTCAAGATGAATTAATTACCTATTTTACAAATAGTTGATAATATCAAATTCTAATTTTACTTCTCAATTTTAGTTCAGGGACTAACTAAAATTGGAATCTATCCCAAAATACTATTTATAGCAATTCTATTTTTAGCATTTCCATTTTTCATTCCTTGTTGCTATGTCCAACACTGGAACCTGAAATTCTATTTATAGCAATGCTATTTATAGCATTTCTATTTTTAGTATTTCTTGTTGCCATTTTCAAAAAGTTTTATTCATCCTTCGAACAACCCAATGAACCCTAGTAAAACCTCTGAGGTCAATGTCGTTCATTCTACCACGGCAAATAAAGTCTCAAAAGGTAAGAAGAATGGTAATGGTAAAGCAAAATCTGATACCACAAAAAAGATCCTCCTAAGTCATATGTTGATGATGCCTCCAAACAAAAGTTAAAATATCCTTGCTTCATTTATGAAGAAGATCATTATACAAAGGATTGTCCCCAACGTGCCAAAGTTATTCGTTTATTGAAAGGGACCTTGGCTATTTTGAAAGATCCATTCCCATCTTACCAGACTTAGTTGGTAGACCAACCACAATCCTCTACCTCATATGGTTCTCAAATTTACATGATGTTGGGTTCATTACCTATATTTGTAACTACTCGATCGAAAGATTATTGAACCCCTCAAAATCAAACAGTGGAAAGAGAAGCTAATGATATACCTTCTACTTCTACTCCACCCGATTCTGTTGCTCTCCATATTGAGAGATCTAATAATGAATTTTTTATCTGACCACCTCTCAAAGGTGTTCTTTGGAATTCATCCTATAATCTGAATGCTAGAGCTTCTCAACATCATAGTATTGTCAAATATTTAGCTCAAGCACCTTTGGTGATGTCTGCTTTGGAAGTTCTCCAACCATTTCCAATGCAGCGGAAGTCGTTATTGTCTACTATAGGCGGCATTGATCCTGTTGATTCAAGCTTAATTACTTTTGATCATGAAAATCATGTTCTCATCTTCCTCATTAGATTGCCTTTTTTTTCAAGTCATTATAAAAGGAAAGATGATTCGTCAGATTGTCATTGACAAAGGTGCTTCCACCTGCATCATGTCTGTTTCATGTTGGAAAGCTATTGGCTCTCCACCTCTTAATTAGTCCCCGAATGTCTTGGAAGCCTTTAATGGCAGAGGCTCCCGTCCTTATGGTATTCTCACAAGTTTTCCCATCACTTTGGAAGGGAAGACTATTGAGTTAGAAGTGGAAACTGTAGACATGAATCTGAACTATAACCTTCTACTTGGGAGAAGCTAGACCCATGCCATGTTTTGTGTGTTTTCCTCTTTATTCCAGGTGCTTTGTTTTCATCATGAAGGAAAAATTGTCAACATTGATCAATTTTCCTTTTTCTCTTCCATTGCCTCAAATGGAAACGTTCCATATGTGGGAAATATTGATATTCCATATGAAAGCATGGGGGAAAGTCTTTTCAAAGATTCTTCTTTAATGGGAACTTTTTCTCTCCCATCTTTGCATGTCGCCTCGAGCAACATGATCTCTATTTCTACAAACCCATGGATCATTCCTTCTCTAGATCAGGTTGATTCCTTTGGTGACGCTCTACTGCTAATTCCATTGGAACAAGATTATCATGTAATTGTCTTGTCTTTAGCGGAAGCTTCAAAAAGTCATATTGTTATCAGTACGTACCTAGATATTTATTCACAATCTCCTTGGCTTGGTTCTTGGGATTCTGAAGATCCCTTGAACGATACATTCCCCACCGATGAGAGTATTGTTGAGGTTATGTCTCTTGATGAAACTCCTTGGAATGATTTTCATCATCATTCTTCCTTCCAACTCTAAGTGAGATTCCTTTGTGTCTCGAAGATTTTGTTTTTGATAACCCAACACACCCACTTCAAACACCTATTTTGGTGCATGAAGTTCTATTTGTAGGTAATATGGGAAATATTACTGGAACTATGCTAATCGACATTTCCATTAAACCTATAATTGTTGAGAACATTCACATGGGGGTTTCCTGTTCTCCTTACGAGATCAGGTTAAAGATCATTTTGATCAAATTGTTTCTCCATTCATTTTTGTTGAAGGTGACTTGGTCTTGCTATATGACCAATCCAACGATAAGTTGGGAGATTGGAAGTTCGAACCTATGTGGCATGATCCATATATCATTAAACGTGTCTGGAAAAAGGGTGCATATGAGCTAGTTGACTACAAAGGTAATGCAGTATCACGGCCTCGCAATGGGATTTATCTTAAAAAAATATTATGCATGAATTTTATGTATCTACTTTTGTACGTTAGTGTGTGGATTCATTAGTGTGAATTGTTTATTTTTGGTGTGATTGTTTTCTTTGTAGACATGGTGAAGAAGAATCACACGGCCATATCAAAAAGCCATAAAACCATATGTACAGCAAATTAACTCACAAACAATAAACTAGTGGAAGAGGCAGAGAGCCATCATGTGATCTCTCATACTCATCTAATTATCTCTTACTCAAATAATTTATAATACATTTAAATACATGAGAAAGTGGTCTTAAGATAGTGCATCTATATTAGACTCACTTGGTTGAGACAATTTCTCAACTTACACACTAATTTAGGAGAGCTAGTTGGAGAGAATCTCTCATCCAAACTAGAATCCTTTGTTTGAGGAATTCTCATGATTTTATTTATTTAATTGGATTTATTATTGATTTTTAAGAGAGTAAGGCTATCATCCCCCCCCCCCCAAATGATAAATCCAAAATGAACAAGGAACCATCTTCCAAGTTCTCAAGTTGATCCTCAAAAAAACATTTGCCTGAAAAAACCGCCAAAGCTTGGTGCTAAAAAAAACTCAAATCTGAAGAGAACATGAATCAACTGCATGTTTGATTCATCTCTGAATGTTTCTTGACAACTCCATCATGTGCCAAGCCGCAAAAGGATCCAACTGTCGAAAAAAAAAAAAAAAAAAAAAAAAAAAAAAAAAAAAAAAAAAAAAAAAAAAAAAAAAAAAAAAAAAAAAAAAAAAAAAAAAAAAAAAACTCATTGTTTCTTTTGTTGTGTTTGAAAAACTACTCACTGCAGCTTTTGTTTTTGATGCCCACTGGTTGATTAAGATGCCCATTGACTCCTTTGCTGATGTTGTCAAGATTTTCAGTCTGACAACCAGTTGTCAATTTCATTGACATTTTCCCCCCTTTTCTAGTTGAAAGGAGAGACAATCATCTACATTTGATATCTGAACTCTCCACCTTCAGGTGTAGGAGAGTTTCATTGTTGTACTCCCTCGTTCAACTACACGAGAGTACCATCGTCATTAGACTATTGGCTGCAATATGTGTGAATGAATCCGATTGTAAAACTTGTACAATCTTCTGGTTGTGGATGACCATTCCTAGGGATCAATCCATGAATAATCTATCTTCAATATGGCTGACTGTCATTGGTTATAGCATTTCTCTGATGTATGATTGGACTTGCCACAATGGCTACAAGGATGGAGATCAAAACACTGATCTTCTAGATGACCGGTTCTTTGACAATGAGAACATTTTGGTTTCTCTACAACTTGAGTTTGCATGCATTTCTATTTGTCTGCACTTTCATTTTGTGTGCATTGATGTCTGTCGACAACTTTTTGAGAACTTTTTAGGTGATTTGTTCAAGTAATCAGACACTGATGAAATGAGTGGGCTTTAAATAATTAGGGATATGTAAGTCGTTGTTATCTTTGACATATCCTAAGCCATGTCGATTGCGATTAATTTGAATTTTTTCCCATGGCTTGATGATGGATTTGGAAGAAAGTTGAACTGGAACAACTTCAACAATTGAAGTTGGTTGGATGAATGAGTTCGAATGATCAGCTGTATCTAGAAAAGACTTGGAAGCAACATGCTTCTTTTGCTACTCATTTCTCTGCCATTGTGATTCTAGTTGAAGGAACTCAATCATTTCATGTGCATGTTGAAGATGCACTTGAATGTCAGCAAGAGTGGTTTTGTTGATGTGCACCATGTCTTCAACAGTTGAGAGAATCAAATAGTTAAGAATCATTAATAACTGAAGTCTTTTCTCCATGTGAACTAGCTGGAACTCATGCTTGCTTGCTTTTAATACTTGTTGGATTTGTATAACTCACTCGCTTGAACTTGTTTTAACAATTGATTGTTTGAACTCACACTTGCTTGCATTCATGCTTGCTTGATGCTTGCTTCAATCAGTTTTAGCCTCACTTGATGTTGAGAGATTTGCACTTGCTTGAACTTATACTCTTGATTGATCAAAAGAAGGGTGTCGAATACTATCGAAAATGCACCCAAGAGAAATGCTTACAATGATTTGAATGACTCAGTTAAAAACAATGGATTCACTGGGTTTAATTGATTACCTACCAATTCAAAGCTCAGGTGTCGATTTCAACCGAGAATGCACCCTTACACTTCAACTCAATTTGTCTTTGATTACAAATCAACTTACAAATGATGATTTGCAAGTTACAGTTTTGTTTTGAGCTTATTAAAAAACTGTGCAAGTGCAATTGCCAAAAAATTGTTGTTGAATTGCTGCAAAAAAATTGTTCATGTAGATGATAGCTTGATTGGATGTTGATGTAGAAATGTCTTGACTTGAAATTCTTGATTTTGTATCATCCTTAACTTGATGGCGTGAATTAGCTGTTGTGAAATGTTGTTGCAGAATATTACTTTTATCAAGACAATGATGTGACGTTTTGTGCTTATGAACTTAATCGATTATGGGAGCTTTGATTTCAAGAGCTTGATCGATGACTAGTATATGTAAACTTTCTTATGTGCATGTAGTTGTTTTGTTTAAGCATAATATCAGGAAGCATGCACCAATAAAAATATACACATGGTGTACCTAGGATCCCCTTATTCAATATTGGGCAGATCTAGGACACAAGCACCACAAAAAAGATATGTTTTTATTTAAATATGAGAGTACATCAACCTTCTCCTTCTCAAGCAATGAAAATGTCACACTTATAAATGCTTGAAGCAACTTGTCTTCAAAAATTAAAGTACACTCTACTAAAAACTTTCTTCAAAACACAACAATGAGCTTCCTTTTTAAAATCCTCACTTATCACTCCAAATTTAAAATTAAAAAAAAAAAAAAAAAAAAAAAAAAAAAAAAAAATCATATCTCTCCAAAATAAAAATTAATGTACCTGATGCACTAATCCTTTTTCTCCTTCCAGAACTGATATCTCCTGTGAAATTCCCAAGTGTGAGGAGCATTGTTATATATCTAATCTGAAAATATAGAAACAAACCTAGAAATATATGATATGATGCCAATATACCCAATAACTGTAAACAAACACAAAATATAGCAATTCTTCTTTATTGATCAAACCCTTAAGGTAAGGCAACACCATACATTCACTCCTTAAAGAAGGAGAACACTCCATAAGCCATATGCCTGTCCATACAATATTCCTTGACATCCTCTCAATGGGGGGTCTCTAACCTCTATATAGGCCTCATACATTCAATACCATGGGTCATTACCATGGTTCCCTCAATACCATCTATCTGATACCATGGACTTATTACATTATTGCTAACTACTTGTGGTCCCTTACGTGATACGGGTTAACCAACTTATTTATTACTATGACCCATCCCATTATTACATTATTCCCTTGGGTACCTCCCTTTGTACTGTTGGAAATAATACTAAGAGGGGGGGTGAATCAGTATTAGCAAATCACTAACTTTTTCATTTCCATACTTAGATTCATATACGCTACTTCAGTTAAGGGAACCTGCTTGTACACGCAACTCTGTTTTATGCAACTAGCATATATCCAGTAAACTTATTATTCAGTTGATCCATTATATGTTGATCTTTAATCAATGCGTTAGAACTTAATTAACCATATGAATAGTAAATAGGTGCAGTAAAACAGAATAGATCATCACACATAAGGAGCACAGATGAACACCATGATATAAGATGGAAACCCAATGCGGGACAAAAACCACCTGTTGTTGTTTTCTTTAAGATAAGAAAAACCTATTTACAATCTTGTACTGGCGCAGGCCACATTTCATCCAATTTTCATATTGGACCCATCAAAAAAATTGAAGCACAAAATAAATCACCACTGCAATACAACCATCAACTACACTTGCATCATTTATTTCTGAATCACCGAACACTGAATCATTGAAACCCTATCAACAAAACACAGTCACCAAAACACAGAGCAGAACACAGAACTCTGCAACAACAACCAGATCCAACTACAACTTCAAATATCATATCTCACAATGTATACACTACTATGATGAACCAAACGAGCATGTATATGTGCTTTTACCAAAGCCAACCCACGTACAGATTTGCAAATATTTATTCATAACTTTGCAACTATTCCAAACATCAGGCATAGCCGGATCATAACATTTATACAATAAAACATGTGTCAATAATTCAGATCTAGTATATCCATGATCAAACCACATAATAATAATGCCTTCCAAGCCTTATGATCCTGATCCATCATCCATCATCAACTGCATAGGTGCATCCTTGGTTCAGATCAAGCAAAGCATCACAAACCCATAACCTGCATACTGGATCTCACACTTCATCAGATATTCAATACTTTCACCCTTGCCCTTTGGCCTAATGACCTTCTTCTCGTTATATAGTATTAGGCCTCTCTCAATACCATGATCCAAAACCATGTAAGACCAATATCTTGGACCCAATACCTGGGGTCAATACCTTGGACCAAATACCAAAATACCATGGACCAATACCACGGACCAAAACTTAGTTTTCCGACATGTACGCGCCTTTCCTTCTGTGAAAGTGTGTGTGTACATTATACATTCCCTTGTATCTAGTGAACCTGCTTGTATACACTACTTGGTATATAGTGACCCTGCGTATATACGCGACTTGGTATATAGTGAGCCTGTGTATACCTTTCTTTCTTCATTTTGTGAGTCTAAACTATGATCTGTGATCTGAGTGAGTTGCCATCAAGGACAACACTTGAGTCATACCTATATCATAATGCCAACAATCTCCTCCTTTGGACGCGATGGCAACAACCACACCAAGTCACTCTCCCCCTTTGACATCAAGGGCAAAGTGCAGACTAAGATATTCTCTCTCTTGATATACATTCTGTTGTCCATACTCCCCCTGAGTACATGTTGAAATATTTGATTGAGCTCTTTGTATATGTTGAGATGTACCAATCCATCCATGCTTCCTCTAAGCACATTTTGATCGAACTCCCCCTTTTTACATGCCAAGATGTACCAATCCATCCATGCTCCCCCTGAGCACATGCAGGGTCTGCAAAGATATTTTTCAAAAGAATAGCATGACTCTACAACTCAACTAAGTGAGTGTTTGGTCAATTCAGAGTGTCCTAAATTGTTGTATTAATTGTCAATCCTGGAGTCGTAAATTGTTGAAGTGCGGCGCACTATATGTGCAAGATAACCTATTTCTTATTTTTTTGTCGTTTTTGAGCTTTTGTTTTGTTTTGGGTTTATTTCTGTTAATTCCCTAATGTGAGATGGAAATTCTAAAAGACAAGTATGATATAAATGTTCAAGGCAATGATGTCTCTTAAAATGATTATCAAAACTTCAAACTTTCTAAAAACATGAGATGATGAAACTAATTCTTGAAAAAAAGAGTGAAAATGTGCACCAATTATCCTTGCTGCCATGAAAATATAAGAAAAACTAAGCTCAAATAAATCTAATAATTGCAAGCAAAGTAAACTAAAATCACATTACATAAACTCATATTCTGACCCCTCACCATTCGACTCGCTCTGGCTTTAGGAGGTAATCATAAACAACATGAGCAATCTGATATCTAATTTGCAGAAATAAAACTAATATCAAACTACACACTTCATACTTCAATCCCTCACCATTTGACTCGCTCTAGCTTTAGGAGGTAACTGAGAATGTCATGAGCAATTCAATAACTAACTTGCAGAAAATAAACTAATATCAAACTACACACTTCATACTTCAATCCCTCACCATTCGGCTCACTCTGGCTTTATGAGGTAACTGAGAATGTCATGAGCAATTCAATAACTAACTTGCAGAAAAATAAACTAATATCAAACTACACACTTCATACTTCAATCCCTCACCATTCGACTCGCTCTGGCTTTAGGAGGTAACTGAGAATGTCATGAGCAATTCAATAACTAACTTGCAGAAAAGTAAATGAGAAAAACAGAAATAAATAACACAATGCTGGAACTAAAAACTAAAGGAAATGAAAATCAGCAAAAAGACAAGAATGATTCCATGTCATTAGTCATTAGAAAACTATGTGCTGCCCGGGCTGCCTATTTTGATCTAAAACAAAAGCACTGATCAGTTAACAGTATATAAAATGTGAAAAACTATGGACAACTATCAAGCGATAACACCATAAGAAATATGATATATATACAAGTGAACGATTATGGCATAAGAACATAAAGAAATGAAACATGAAACTCTACGGTAGTAAACAAGACCTCGGCCTGTGCCGAGGCCCTCTACACAATCCTCGGATAGTCAACGATCAACCACCAACTGAGCTCAAAAACAGAGACTTCTCATGTATTAAAATGCAGTCACAACACAGTGATAAAGTTATGGCACAGTGGGTTCCTTTACAGTCAAAAATACATTATCAAAAAGCTAACTAATATGTGTATGAGAACGCATTATTTATAACTGAGGATAATATAACGGTTTCCTACATTCGGTGCTGATACAAGACACGTAAACAACCACATCCCGAGATTTAGCACTATGGTTGCCGTGAGGATTCAATATTTGGAAGGTGGTTGTTGGATCCGGTTCATGGAGCAGTCCATAGGTGTTAAATTGTCCCTCGAGATCTAGGAACAACCACGCAAAGCTTCACGTGGTGAAAAACAGAGTTTTATCACCGTAGGCCTTTTAAGTTGACCACTGTTTTGCCCACCATTGACTATGGCCTTTTCTGATGAATTCGACTGAGCCAATAGGACTCGGTCCATGTCCACGTCAGT
Organism: Pinus taeda; assembly: GCA_000404065.3. Taxonomy (NCBI): domain Eukaryota; kingdom Viridiplantae; phylum Streptophyta; class Pinopsida; order Pinales; family Pinaceae; genus Pinus; species Pinus taeda. The sequence goes on from APFE030590710.1 coordinate 465,591, forward strand.
TGCAACTTGCCCATGTGGCTCGATTCACCTGAAGACACCTGCAATATAGACTTTGACAAAACAGCTACGGAAACTTGGGCTGGCTGCGGAAAGTGACAAGATTCTGTAGCTTATAAACAAAAATCTAGTTCAAATAGAAACACAAACACATAGTCAAGAAACCACTTTAAATGCCCTTTTTTTAAACTATTATGCAATGATACTGATGATTTAGGAGGTTCAGATGAATGGAAAGAATCTAGAAAAAGGTGTAGGAAAGATGCAGCTTTGGGACTCAACATACCCCCACTGTGAAGGTGTTCCATGTCCTCATGCAACCAAAATTTGGACTACCTCCCCTTCAAACCATATGTTCTAAAGCTTCTGCCAGTACATCCAGCCCTCTTCCTCTCTTTCTTGGTGCTGCTAACATCCTGGGCTTCTTCATCAAGCATCTGAATTTAATATTAACCAGTGCTCTACTTATCTTTTTGCATTCCTTCTTCAATTTTTTTTTCTTTTTGTGCCATAGTCCCAGGTGTAGCATAGTGTTGTCATGGATGATCTTGTCTAGTCTGCTCTGTTCTTTGAGTGCTTCATTTTCATTTTTAATATGTTGATTTAAAACCTCCAACTCAAAGATTTCTTGTTCCAATGATTGGACTAGGGCTTCTTTTGCTATGTGAGGTTGAGTGGATGAAGTGTTGGGACCCGTGGCTGTTCTTTCCAGGGATTCTATGTAATCATAAACCTGTTGCTGCTTTGGATCTATTTCGAGTGTCGTTTTCATGGGGCTGTCCCCAAAATGCTGTGCAGGAGAATTGACTTCAAATTCTGGCCGAAAAGGACTCATGTCATCACCTTGAGGACTAGTTTCAACACTTGGCTGAGAATGAGGTGGACTACTGCCAGCTGGGGTTTGTTCAGGTGTTCCTTCTCCCAAATCAACAAAATGGGGTCCTTTTGTTTGTGTTTTTCTCCATTTTCCTTTAATCCTGCTGCTTCTTCTTACATATTGCGAACTACTGTCTTTTTCCTAATGTTTTCCTTTCCCTTTCTTTTTGGCCATAGCTGTCTATTTCTGAAGGTGAACCAATCTCTCAGACAATACTTGATGGTCTTCTTCTGAGGAAGGGGTTTGATGCACAACCTCAATGCTTCTTTTCTCTTTTCATTTTGTTGGCTTTTTACCTTCAGTCTCTTCCTTCCTCCTTTTAGATAGTCTTTCTTCCCTACTAGTTTTCTCAGCTGTTTTAGTAGGAGTCTTTTCCTTCCCCCTTTTAGACAGTCTTTCTTCCCTACTAGTTTTCTCAACTGTGTTAGTAGGAGTCTTTTCCTTCTCCTTAGACAGTTTTTCTTTTCTCTCAATTGTTTTAGTAGGAGGGCTTTGAGTTTTATCATCTATTCTCTTTCTTCTACTTCTTTTTGATGTACTGCCTTCAATGGTTTCTTGGGGTTCTTCAAAGAAATTTCTAATTAAAAATTGCTCCCAAGTATCCATTTTCTCCTTTAATTGTTTTTCTATCATGATTTTTATGAGACCATGGTGATACAAATGTGGTTCTACGTCCCCTAGATTCTTTTGAATAGTTACAGACATCTTTTTCAAACTGTTTATTAAGAAATATGGCAAATTAAGGATCTGGTTATCTAGGAAATTCATCAACAGATGTGCATGATACATGTACATTGCTCCAAAACGTCCCTCACAGGTGATAAATTTTTGAATAACTAAAAATAAGCTAGCCCATTCTTCTTTTAAAACATGAACAGGAATTCCCTTTTTGAAAACGGTGACATCCATACCTGGGTCCCGTAAGATCACTCTCCAAGCTTCATCACCAATGCCCCGGTTCTTAAACCAGTGTTCACCTCCTTGGGGAAGCTCTGTGGCAGCTGCTATTGACGCTTCAGTTACTGTGAATTTTAGGTCTCCAATTTCCACCTCTAGTCTGTTAAAAGACCTTACAAAGGCCTTTGTAACCTCCCTATGGTAGCCTTTGAATTTCTGGATAAAACGTAACCACCTGGCCTTCTTCAATAGATCTTCCACTTGTGGATATCATTCAATAAACTTAGGTCCATCTGGTTCTGCCCTCAACACCCGTCCCATCCTTCCTTTTGTTCTTTAAAACTCGTCTAAATTAGCAGAGATGGTCAGGGTTTATGAAGGAGACCAGCAACTGTAAGCAGATATCAGAGAATAGGTACACGGAATGAAGCGGAACAGATAACAAAATGGGGTGAAGGCTTATGTGAGCACGATGGAAATGAAGCCGTGAGGTCAATAGAATAGTAGGGGGAGCAAGTGCATCCAGTAGTTTTTAAAATTGGGCGACTGTAGAATGGACGCAAGCACGTTTATAAAACGGCTGCGGATTTTGTGCGGCTGAAAGAAGTTGTAGTCAAATCAACCACGATTCATAATGACAAATGGAGTGTGAGAATATTTCCAAACTTGAGTTAAATCCAGGAATTTAATCATAGGACCGTTGGAAAATGAATGCATGGCTTATGGAGGAATGGCGTGGAATGAAAAGGTTATAGAGGCGATTTCGTTTAATCATTGCATATAGTTGAGCTTGTGATTTAATAACTATGCAAAAAATGTGTTAGAATGCCATTTGAAATAAAGTTTTGTTCATACCTTTGGAATTCTTGTCACTTTTCCTTAGTCTTCAATCAATTGCTCCTCGTTGGTGCTTTTGAATGCCTTATTCCTTCATAATATATCCTCATACCTGCATTTGATTTCATGATTGCTGAACCAACATCTGACTGTAAAAAAAAAAAAAAAAAAAAAAAAAACAAAGTAGTGGCTGCGGAAACCCAACTGGCTGCAGAATCAGTGAGCAGCTACGGAAACTAATTTGAGCTAGAGAAACTAACCCAACAAGCTTATAACTGAATGAGATGTATAAATGATGACTGACTGGATGGAAAATGGTCATAAAAATTTTATTAATGGAATGAAATGAATGAAATGGAGTTGAAATGAAGTGATGTGGAATGGAAATGAGATGGAGTGGAATGAGGATGATGTGGAATGGAAATGAGATGGAGTGGAATGAGGATGATGTGGAATGGAATGAAATATGAGAGAAAAAAAAAATAATAAAAAATTGGAAAATATAGGGTGTTAGGAATTCCTTATTTTCGCCCTACATTTTCAGTATAAGGCTGCCAATCAATGATTGGTTTTCAGGCTTATACAAATTTTTTTTTTTTTTTTTTTTTTTTTTTTTTGACAAAAAAAGAACAAAGGCTAGGCTGGTGGAGAAGAAGGATTCTTCTTCACCAGCCCTATTGCAGAATTATCTTGAAACATTTTGACAAATTCCTCTTTTGAGAGTGGTTTATGATAGATCTTTTGTCTGTGGCCATTCACAATAAGAGGAATTTGAGATTCATCAATGGTCTTGATTCTTACTGCTCCATTGTTAAAGACTTTATCAATCTCATATGGCCCAAGCCAATGAGTCTGAAATTTTCCTTTAAATTCTTTAAACTTAGAATCAAATAGCAATGACCAGTGTCCTTCTTGAAACTTTTTCTCTTTGATGTATTTGTAATGCCACTTAGCTCTCTGATATTGAACTAGATCAGTTCTTAGGATTGCTTCTTGTCTAATCTCATCTAGCTCATTCAACTGCTCCATTCTATGCTTTTGGGCTTCCAATAGATCCATCCCCAATTGAACTGCCATCTTGAAGGTTTTGACTTGGAACTCAATGGGGAGCAGGACTTCTTTCCCATAAACAAGTTCATAGGGGGAATGTCTTGTTGTATTTATCCATGTAGTTTTGTAGGCCCACAAGGCTTCAGGAAGCCTTTCTGCCTAATCTCTTCTGTGTAGATGAACAGTTTTGGTGATGATGCTTTCAATAACTTTGTTTGTAGACTCCACTTGGCCATTTGCTTGCGAATGGTAAGGAGTATATTTCTTGTGCTTGATTTTGTATTCTTCCATTAGCTTCTCCACCATGTTGGATGTAAATTGACTTCCCTGATCTGTCACAATCTCTCTTGGGACACCAAAGCGATTAAAACTATCTTCATAAAGAAAACTAACAACTGAATTTTCAGTAGCAAAAAGTAATGCTTTGGCTTCTACCCATTTAGTGACATAATCAGTACATACCAATATATACTTCTTTTGTTTAGATGGTGGATTAATAGGTCCAATGAAATCTAACGCCCATTTTTCAAAGGGTTTGATGAGTACCTATGGCTGTAATGGCATTTCATTTGAAAGAGTCGGTTTCCCTACTCTTTGGCAGCTATCACAACTTTTGACATATTCTTTTGTATCTTTGAAGAGGGAAGGCCAATGATATCCTAAAGAAAGGATTTTATAGGTCGTCCTTTTGTCAGCAAAGTGTCCACCGCATGGTTCATCATGACATGCCTTGAGGATGTCAGGTATTTCATCTTCCCTAACACATCTTCTAATCACAAAATCTGGCCCTGTTTTAAACAATTCATTAGAAATCCATGAATATTTTGAACTCTCCTGAATAATCTTTCTTCTTTCACTAGGAAATAGATGTGGAGGTAGTTTCCCTCTAACCAAATAGTTAGCAATATCTGCATACCAAGGAGTCTTAGTAGTTACTGCAAACAAATATTCATCAGGAAACTTATCCTCTACAGGAGAATCTTCTTTAGTATTTTCGATCCTAGACAAGAAATCAGCTACTGTATTTTGTTTCCCTGGTCTATCCAACACACTAATAGTGAATTCTTGTAACAGTAAGAGCCACCTTGTAACTCTGCCATTAGTAATAGGTTTGTTCATTAGATATCTAATAGCAGAATGATCAATGTGGATAAAAGTTTCATATCCTGTTATATAATGTCTAAACTTATTGATTGCATGAACAACATCTAAGAACTCTTTTTCAGTCACAGTATAATTCAACTCAGTGGGAGTCAAATTTTTACTGGTATAATAAATGGCATAAGGAACTAAATATTTTTGACCCAACACAGCTCCTAGAGCTGTATCTGAGGCATCTGTAGAAATATGGATAGGGAGTTTCCAATTTTGTCCTCTCAAGATAGGTGCTTCAAATATTATTGTTTTCAAAGTTCCAAAGGCTTTTTGACAATCAGGATCCCATTTGAATTCACAATCCTTTGTAAGCAGTTTGAAGAGTGGAGATGATATTTTAGTGAAGTTTTCTAGAAATCTTCTATAGTATCCAGTGAATCCTAGAAAACTTCTAACATCTCTTTGACAATTTGGAATAGGCAACTTGGAGATGACTTTAACTTTTGATCTATCAACTTTAATCCCATCTCCTGAAATGTGATGTCCCAAAACAATACCTTCAGTAAACATCATAAAACATTTTTCATGACTTAATGAAAGGTTTGTCTTTTTACATCTTATAAGTACTTTTCCAAATTCTCTAATGCTTCTTCAAATGAGTCACCATAAAATGTAAAATCATCCATATAAACCTCTACACAATCATGGATTAAATCAGAAAAAATTCCTAGTACTGCTTTTTAGAATGTTGTGGGTGCATTACATAATCCAAAAGGAAGCACTCAGTAAGCAAAAGTTCCCCATGGACAAGTAAATGTGGTCTTATCTTGATCTTCAGGTGCTACCTGAATTTGGTTGTAGCCACTAAAACCATCCAAGAATGAAAAGTACTTTTTTCCTGCTAGTGTATCTAATACCTGATCGATAAAGGGCAAAGGGAAGTGATCCTTCAAGGTTGATTTATTCAATTCCCTGTAATCAATGCATACTCTCCATTTACCATTCTTTTTAGGTACTATAACCAAAGGAGAAACCCATCGGCTATCTGAAATTGGATAAATGAAGTTTACATTAAGTAGTTTTTGGAGCTCTTCTTTCACTATCTCCCTAAGGTTTGGATTCATCCTTCTCTGAGGTTGTCTGATTGGTCTACTATTTTCCTCGATGTAAATGTGATGAATACAAGTCTTAGGGTCAATATCTTTCATATCAGTATATTCCCATGCAAATGCAATAGAATGTTTTTGTAATATTTTGGTTAGTTCTCCCTGTTGTGATTTTTCCAAGTTTTTGTTGATATTCAATGTTTTACCTGGAAAAATTTCAATGGTGGAACTACCAAACCCTTCCATAGAGTAAAGAGATGTTGTCTAGATGATAGATACTCAATGTCAGAATCCAACTGAAATTGTGTGTGGTCATATTCTGAAGATATTTAAAAAATTTCTAATGTATTCAGAATTTGACTATCTTCACTGATTTCAGAAATGGTAAAGATAAGTTGTATAGTGTCTTCATCATCGACCCATTCATTATCTCCTACTTCTGTAATTGCTTTTGCTGAAGGATACAAATTGAATTTCTTTGTCGAATTACCATCAGAAATGTACATATCCCCAGATATACAACTAATGAAAGCGTCAGCTGTGGCTAGCCAAGGTCTTCCTAGAATGAGTGGATGCCCTCCTAGATTACTCTTGGGAGTCAAAATCATGAAATCTACTGGATATTCCCAAGAATCTAAAGAGACTGAAATATCTTCTAATACACCATCTGGTTTGATTATAGATTGATCTGCAAGTTGCAGTAAGGTGGGTGAAAAAAGAATATTAGGAAGTTTTAGCTGTTCCATAGTCTGTCTACTCATAATGTTGATAGCAGCCCCTAACTCAATCAAAGTATTTGGAATTTCTACCCCATTGATATGTGTCTTGACAATTGGACTACCGAGATCTACATACTTCTGCATGGTAATTTTTCCCATCATGATATCTGCAACTTTTCCTACCAGGTGGATTCTTCTTGTATCTCTTGGTTTCCTTCCTGCTTTTGAGGACTCATCCTTTATTGTTTTTTGCTAGAATAGGAATCTCTCTAATGGCTTGTAGCAAGGGAATCTTGATACAGACATTCTTTAATTAATCTAGGAAATCATAGTCAGGCAACAAGATTTATTTTTCCACTCCTTTGTCAATTTGTAACCTTTCATTCAGGAAAAGGAGGTGTGGATGAAGATGCAGGTTGCTCAACTATAGGAGTTGTGGGGGTTGACTCTTTTTCTTTTTCTTTTTGAGTGTTTGGGTTTTGAAGATATGCTTCAGAACCTTTATTGGCTTCAAGAGAATATTCCTCAGAAATACTTTGCTTTTGAGCATCTATAGAAGGTTTTTCTAAAACTCTACCAAATCTGAGTTGTACATCATTGAGAGGAACAATCATATAGGTAGGAAATTGTTGTCCTTCTACCATGTAAGAATTTTGAGGATTTTTATTATTGGGATTTGGAAATGGCTGGGAAAGTAGTTTATTTGCTTTTTGTTGGAATGGAAGCAAGAGTTGATAATTTTGTTGACGAGTTTGTTGTTGTTGTGGGAATGGTAATGAAAGATGTGGATTTTGATTTGGAAGTTGTGGAGCTTGTTGATTTGGAAAGGATGGAGGATATTGATAAAATTGAGCAAATCTCCCATAAGGATTTTGCATACCTTGTACCCATGATTGATATGGATTTTGAGATTG
>APFE030590710.1:474173-503586 GCA_000404065.3 Pinus taeda
GAAATCTTTCGAGTAGATCCTCCAAGTTTTCATCTTCTTTTTGCATCATCTTGAATACCTCATCCTTATGATTAGTGGACATGCAATAGTCCAGGTATCTATCCAAAAATGTTTGTTTCATATCATTCCAACTATTAATATATTGAGTGGCTAGTCCCATGAACCATTTCAAAGTAGCACCTTTTAATGTTGAAGTAAACAGTTTGAGTTTTTGAGAGTCTTCCATATAATCATAGGTTTGACACAAGACTTAAAACTCAAATAGAAATGTTTCAGGATCCTCACTTCTCAACCCATGAAAGTTTGGGAGGACAGATGGTGAAATGTTTTTCATTGTTGTATGGGTTTCCTCATCGGCTGTAGGGAATCCAAATGAGTTATCCCCATCCCTATTTCCTCCATTGTTACCTCTTGCTCCTCCATTTACTCTTCCATTGTTTCCTCCTCCTCTACCTCCAAATCCATCTACTACTTCCTATGTCATGATAATTTCTTCAGATTCCTCAGAGTCCTCTGGTTCTTCTATTAAGGGAGGATGAGAGGGAGTTTCTTCCTTCTCTTCTTCAGGTGATTCTACTTCTTGAATTACAATATGTTCTCATGTAGAAGTAAAGAAAGGGTCTTCCTCTAAATGAGATTTGGTAGATGGTGTAGGAGAATCCTCTAATTCAGCTACTCCTTGAATTCCAGGAATCTTAACGCTAGGAGTAGATGGTGGTGAATCTTGTCTATGCCTTGAAGAAGATGGAGTTGTGAAAATCGAACTCTTGGCTCTAGCTATAAACCTTCCCCTAGAATCTCTTGCTCTATGCATGTCATTTTTTTTTATTTTCAAGTTGGGCTAATAATTCTCTTTCTGATCTTCCAGGTCATGCTGGGTGCAAGAAGAGAGCATACTTAAGAAATTATTGAACCAATAACTCTCTTTTTTGATCCTCCAGATCACACTAAGTGCAAGAGGAGAGCATACTTCAAGAAGTTATCAATTTTTCCCTTCTTTTTATTGTTTTTTTTTTTTTAGGAAATTGGTTACCTAGTTACACTTCCCCGACAACGGCACCAAAATGTTTGGTCAATTCAGAGTGTCCTAAATTTCTGTATTAATTGTCAATCTGGGAGTCGTAAACTGTTGAAGTGTAGCGCACTATATGTGCAAGATAACCTATTTCTTATTTTTTTTGTCGTTTTTGAGTTTTTGTTTTGTTTTGGGTTTATTTCTATTAATTCCCTAATGTGAGATGGAAATTCTAAAAGACAAGTATCATATAAATTTTCAAGGCAATGATGTCTTTTAAAATGATTTTCAAAACTTCAAACTTTCTAAAAACATGCGATGATGAAACTAATTCTTGAAAAAAAGAGTGAAAATGTGCCACTATTCTAATTAAACAATGGTGAGCTAGTGACCATGAAACCCATTATCCTTGCTACCATGAAAATATAAGAAAAACTGAACTCAAAGAAATCTAAGAATTGCAAGCAAAGTAAACTAAAATCACATTACATAAACTCATATTCTGACCCCTCACCATTCAACTCACTCTGGCTTTAGGAGGTAATCATAAACAACTTGAGCAATCTGATATCTAATTTGCAGAAAATAAAACTAATATCAAACTACACACTTCATACTTCAATCCCTCACCATTCGACTCGCTCTGGCTTTAGGAGGTAACTGAGAATGTCATGAGAAATTCAATAACTAACTTGCAGAAAAATAAACTAATATCAAACTACACACTTCATACTTCATCCCTCACCATTCGACTCGCTCTGGCTTTAGGAGGTAACTGAGAATGTCATGAGCAATTCAATAACTAACTTGCAGAAAAATAAACTAATATCAAACTACACACTTCATACTTCAATCCCTCACCACTCGACTCACTCTGGCTTTAGGAGGTAACTGAGAATGTTATGAGCAATTCAATAACTAACTTGCAGAAAAGTAAATGAGCAAAACTGAAATAAATAACACAATGCTGGAACTAAAAACTAAAGGAAATGAAAATCAGCAGAAGGACAAGAATGATTCCATGTCATTAGTCATTAGAAAACTATGTGCTGCCCGGGCTGCCTATTGTGATCTGAAACAAAAGCATTGATCAGTTAACAGTATATAAAATGTGAAAAACTATGGACAGTTATCAAGCGTTAACACCATAAGAACTGTGATATATATACAAGTGAACAATTATGGCATAAGAACATAAAGAAATGAAACATGAAACTCTATAGTAATAAACAAGACCTCGGCCTGTACAGGGGCCCTCTGCACAATCCTCGAACAGTCAACGATCAACCACCAATTGAGCTCAAAAACGGAGACTTCTCATGTATTAAAATACAGTCACAACACAGTGATAAAGTTACGGCACAGTGGGTTCCTTTACAATCAAAATTACATTATCAAAAAGCTAACTAATATGCATATGAGAACGCATTTTATAACAGAGGATAATATAATTGTTTCCTACATTCAGTGTTGATACAAGACACGTAAACAACCACGTCCCGAGATTTAGCACTATGGATGCCATGAGAATTCAATCTTTGGAAGGTGGTTGTTGGATCCGGTTCATGGAGCAGTCCACAAGTGTTAAATTGTCCCCTGAGATCTAGGAACAACTACACAAAGCTTCACGTGGTGAAAAATAGAGTTTTATCACCATAGGACTCTTGAGTTGACCGCCGTTTTGCCCACCGTTGACTATGGCCTTTTCTGATGAATTCGACTGAGCCAGTAGGACTCGGTCCATGTCCACATCGGTTGCAACTTGCCCATGTGGCTCGATTCACCTAAAGACACCTGCAATATAGACTTTGACAAAACAGCTGCGGAAACTTGCGCTAGCTGCGGAAAGTGACAAGATTCCACAGCTTATAAACAAAAATCTAGTTCAAATAGAAACACAAACACATAGTAAGAAACCGCTTTAAATGCCCTTTTTTTAAACTATTATGCAATGATACTGATGATTTAGGAGGTTCAGATGAATGGAAAGAAGCTAGAAAAAGGTGTAGGAAAGATGCAGTTTTGGGACTCAACAATGAGTATGACCTTCCTATCACCAATGACCCATACATACATCAATCTCCCAACCAAGTGGGGATACACCATTTGGACTCATCCACCCAACCAAGTGGGGATATACCAAATGTTTATACATGACTGAAATAGACATTATTACATCATCCTTCCCATGCAAACTGGGGTTACAAATTACATCATATGACTCATGGGTATTTAAAAGAAATACGTGACATTTTTAACAAAGACTAATGACCTAAACAAGACCATGATAATCATCAGCAACTACCATACACCATATGATCTACACCATAAGCATCTCTCATCAACATTAGCAACCTATAACCTGAAATACCATTCTTTTGACCAACCAACAACAAGTAGCAAGATGTATCATTTAGCCACATAAGCATTATCACCAAAGACTTCTAACCATAATGCCAACAATGCATTTTTCGAAGCATATGCTCCCCCTAAGCTTGTGCCATATTTTCACTGTCATATTTGATCATGCATATATCAGCAAGAAGTATCAAGACATCATCATCATCAAGTTAGGATAAAAAACACTTCTAAACAACATCTTATGAGTACCAACACATTTCCACACATCATCAGAAAATTGTAACTATTATCAAACAGAGCAAATAATCTACTAAAACATATTAGACCCTTTTTCCTAAGTCTATCCCATTGCTTTTCCTCAAACCAACAAATATGTGACTGTTTAGCTTCGAACTCGCGTATACACATGACTTTTCTTCATGAAAATTGTGTATGAGATTCAGAACATTGAGGTTCCACACTTTCAGCTCCCTCTGAGTCCGTCATGTCTGTATACTCTGTTATGCCACATCTTTCTGACTGTACTTCCTTTTTCTTCCATATCTTCGACTGTGATGATGTTTTCTCCTTTTGGTTTGGTGCCCATACTTTCTTCCTGCTGTTATCACTTAAGAAAAAATTTCTAAATTGTTCACATTAGTTTAATTGTGAGGGTTAAGTTTTAGTCCAAGTTCAGTGTTTCCATGTTTACTTTAGTGTCTAAGTCTTAGGATTCTTGGTAGTATGGTTAAATAAAGGTCAATAGTCCATTCTCATTCACCATTGGTCCCATAACTTACATAGATTCCCTGTATCAAGCTTGTTGTAAAGGTTCTTATGTGTTACGAAATGCTTTAGGTGTTTTCGTAGCGCAAACATAGTTTAGGTGTTTTCGTAGCACATAACCCAGATTTTACACTGGCTGCGCTACGAAATCGTAGATTCGTGCGAATCCATAGAAAAACTTTCTTAGTTGTCATATCTGTCAAATTCCATTATGGTCACATCATCCACTGTCAGCTTATACACTTCGCCTATCATGTCCAACCACTTATCTTCATCACTAAAGTCGTTAGGTACCTTGATACGCTCGGATTGCAAGTTTCAAGAAGAGCCAAGTATTCACAGTCATAATTATGATTGCATTCATTGCATGAAGAACAAATCAACAAATGTTAAATTTGAATTCCTTTAATGACAAGCGAGGCAGCTATCAAGCGAGGCAGTGACCAAAGGTTGAGACAGTACCAGTCTATCCAGTTTTCATTACGCTGGAGTCTCATGGAAGGGTCTACAGAAAGAAAGGAGCACAGGTCAGGTAGATGTTTGAGGAGAAAACCTGAAGGTTTAGACATTATCTTGAAGAACAAAGAAGTGGAACGTGCATTCAAGTAGGTTGGATGTTGGAATTTTTGTGAGAAACTCTAGGGAGGTCATGCACAAATCACCAAAGAATTTTCCTTGAATTTCACAAGACTGAATTCAAAAGTTGGCATGCTTGAACTGCAAATCTCACCAGAAGTAATCTCCACAGTCATTGAGATTCCAAGGGGACAAGAAATATGGTTTAAAAATTTCAAATTTTATATGATCCCCTGCAAAGAATTTCTGAAGCAGGAGTTCATTGACTCGAATTTAAGCAAGTCTATGCCTAGAAATTATGTCAAGGACTCATATGCCAATTTACTTACCTACATACAGAGGTACTTTACTTGTGAGGGGAGATATAATAAGGTATATTGATATCACTTCAATCTGTTGTTGCATTTCATAGGTAAAATATCTCTTGATTTACCTTTCTACTTGTTTCGTAGCCTAGGCAAAATGTGCAACAAGGTTCAATTAAAGAAGGAAGACTGTGAGACCTCATTGTTTCACCACGGCTTAGTCAAGTTGATCGTTTTGCGTGAACTCCAAAGAATAGATAGGGACTGGTCCACGTTCATATTTATGTCTAGCTTCAAGAATGAAACTAGCCTCAGTCCTCAAGTTGTGAAAAAATCTCCACCAACAATTGGTCATCGTGCAGAAACAAGAGCCAGGAGATTTACAAAATTGAAGGCTAGGAAACAAGTAAAGGAGCCCACCAGAACACTAATAATTCAAGACACACCCCAATAGCCCCAGAAAGAGAAAACTCAGATCAAAGAGGGTGTGCATGAATCATCTACAGGTGAAGTAGGCCAGAGAAGAAGGACTAGGAGCCAGATAGCTAAAGAAAAAGGCAAGACAGTGGTTACTGAGGAAAGCCCAGTTTCGAAGGGAAACTTGAATGACTTACTGCAAGCTATCGATATTGAAGAATCTCCCCTAGTTCAAGCAGATTTGATAAAATTAGGTAAAGATAAGACCAAAAAGATCAAAGCCTCGAAAAATCTCAAGTTTGATGATCAGGTTGCTAAATTTGTCTTTAGGCCGAGAAGACCTGTGACGAGGCATTTCAAACAGGTACAGGAGATGCTGCCAGAAGCAGGTGAAACAAAGGAGATTGAAAAAACTCATGAAAGACCTCTGACTCCATTAGAAACATCTTCACGGTTGCATGAAGAGCTAAAAAAGACAGTTATCCCAAAATATAGTGTTGAAGAGCTTAAAAAGGAGTTGAGGTTAGCAAACCTTGAAATTGCTAGATTGAAGAAAGCCTCAAGTAAACATGCAATCAAGGAAGCTCAGTTTAATAAAATGGAGGCTCTGTGGGAAGACAAAACATTTTCAATACCCAAGGTGGTCGACTGTAACACCCAATACTATACCTGGACAGTTCCTGCATTAAAGGAAACAGAATTCATCATAAAAGTTAATACGAATCTGAGAGCTGGGATTAGAGTCATGAAAAGGCAAATTGAGGATTTAGGGATCTAGCTAAGCCAGCGAGAAAGATTTCCTTAGCAGGTAAGGATGAGTCCCAAGTTTTGGTGATTTATTGTGTTCATTTTTGAATAGCTTCAGAGCAGCTACAAAAGACATTTCAGTATGAAGAGGCCCAAGACAGTCAAATTTTGGCTCAAAGTTGTGTTTTTGTGATTACACAGCAGTTTTGTAGCGCGCTACGAAACTATTGTAGATGATGCCTAAAGCACAGCAGTTTCGTAGCGCGCTATGAAACTGCTGTAGCTACATAATTAAACTCAGTCGACCCATTTTGAGTGACCGAGGGGAAATATTTTGGAAAGGAGTTTCATAAATGGATCATTTACAATATGCAAGCAACCAGAAATGGAAAAACAAGCGGAAGAAAGATGTATGAACTCTAAGCTTTTTTTATCACCGCTAGTATTGTCCATGACTTTTCAAACAGCTTTGAAAAGGCTTTTTCGTCACACATGTATATGGGAAAGGCTTACAGCACATGAAGGATGTGGCACTCCAATAGAATTTTGCGTAATTAAAGAAGAACAACATGGTTAATTGGTTTCGAATATCTTTGAGGAAACCAAAAGCAGAAAAACAGGGGCAGTTTCCTACTCCTTAGCAGCAATAAAGGGATAAGACATTAAAGACCAGTAAGGAGCTTAAACATCTACCACAGCTAAATTGAAGGAGACCACTTGTCATAGAACGAGTTTTGATTGTAATAAATACTATCACCAACATAATGTGGAGTTAGACTCCTAATTGTATTAGGTTTCTAGAATTTCCAGTTAGCAGTTAGTGGTATTTAATAGTTACTTAAAAATGTTAATAGGTGTCATAATAAGATGAATTCGAGTTCCCCTCATGCTGGAGGAGGAATCTCAGTTATGAAAAAGCTCTATATATAGCAGAAGAGTTGATGTACAAAGGGTTGGAAAATTATTGAGAAAAGTTCTGATATTGTGCTTTGTGTAAAGACGTTGTTTTCTAGTAATACAGTATTAGCCTTGCTTCTCAGGAATCATAAAGAATTCGATGTTCTGAATGTCTTGTGTTTTATTATTCCTATTATCTACAGTGTTATGGATGTATGATCACTTAGAAATCACTTACAGTACTCTAATTTCTTGCATACATTTGGACTGTGTTGGTCCCCTATGTGTTTGATGTGTTCTACATATGTTGGATTCTGAATGCCCTGACTTCTATGCAAAGCTAACTTTACTGTCAATACTGAAGCATATCTGACTCCATAAGCCCAATGGATACTTTCTAATTGTGTTTCAACCTTTTTCATTTATCATTTGTTTACTAGAGTTAGCCATCTAATCCATTATCAATATCATTAATCCTTTTGAGAGAGCCCTCTCAGGTTGAGGAGGCTAAGCCTCAACCTAAAGTAGGTTTGAAATAGTTACTTAATGTCTACCTTATCACAGCAGCCTATCAGGGTCTGATTTTGAGATAACACCTACATTCCTTTGCTATATGTCCAATCTTGTTACATGCATAACATCTTACATGCTTCATATTCCTTCTGTAGCAATCAGTAGCTTTATGACCAAACATATTACAAGAAAAACAATATCCCTTAAAGTACCTGGAACATGATGATATTTCTGTGTGATGGTCTTGAACCATTCTACTTCTGCATCTAGTTGCAACATGTCAAAAATTATGAAATACATAACATTCAACATTATTCATCAGAGGAAATAACCATCTATCACTTCCATATTTAGGAGCAAAATATTTTCTTTGAATATTATCTTTCCTTGGTTGTTGATGGGTTTGACCTCTCATCTGCTTGTTGAGCATTTTAGATTTTGCATTAGAGTTCCTTGTCTCACCTTGTGATCTAGATTCACCTTCAAAAGATTCATAAAAACCAAGACCAGTTTTGATAGCAGGTGACCTTTGACTACTAAGAATATCATCCAAAATCTTAGTATTGTCTTGAAATTGTAATATTTTATCTTTTTCTTCTTATTTATCTTTCAAGATATTTACCTCAACCTGATGTTGTTCTTCCTTTTCCATATATTTCTTATTCAATATTTCTTTAGACTTTCTTCCTTCTTCCACTTGTTCCCTTAGTTTGAGAATCTAATTTTCTTGTTCTTCATTCTTCTCCTGCAGCATTTGACATACTCTGAAGGCACACTCCAGCTGAGATTTTAAGCTGATAACCTCTTCTTTGAGGGCAATCTCCCTTTTGTTAAATAGATCTTGTTGATCTATGAGTTTATCTGATGCTTCATTTGCTTGCTCATCTTCAATCTGAAGTGATTCAGAGTTTGAATACTTTATTCCACTCAACGACAGGCTATCATTGTTCCTTTGAGCTGTCTTCTTCTTTTGATGTGCTTTCTTTCCCATTGTTCTATGGATCTCCTTCAAGCAATCAAGCTTCTACCAAAGGACCTGCTCTGATACCAATTGTTGGAAATAATACTAAGAGGGGGCGGTGAATTAGTATTATCAAATCACTAACTTTTTCATTTCCATACTTAGATTCATATACGCTACTTCAGTTAAGGGAACCCGTGTGTACACGCAACTGTGTTTGATGCAACTAGCATATATCCAATAAACTTATGATTCAGTTAATCCATTATATGTTGATCTTTAATTAGTGCATCAGGACTTCATTAACCATATGAACAGTAAACAGGTGCAGTAAAACAGAACAGATCATCACACATAAGGAGCACACATGAACACCATGTTATAAGGTGGAAACCCAATGCACGAGAAAAACTACCTGTTGTTGTTTTCTTTACGATAAGAAAAAAATGTTTACAATCTTGTACTAGCACAAACTCATACCAGTACCCAGGCACCCACCTACAGAAGGCTACAACCTTCTCTCATTCTCTAGCTACTACTAGAAGAGAGCCACAACCCCCTAGCTCTTGTACTAGCTGATCCGTTTACTAATACGTAGGCATCGACCTACTGAAGGCTACAACCTTCTTGATTCATCACAACACCATAATATGAAGACCACATTTCATCCAATTTTCATACTGAACCCATCAACAACATTGAAGCACAAAATCAATCACCACTGCAATACAACCATCAACTACACTTGCATCATTCATTTCTGAATCACTGAAACTCTGTCAACAAAACATAGTCACCAGAACACAGAGCAGAACACAGAACTCTGCAACAAAAACCAGATCCAACTACAACTTCAAATATCATATCTCACAATGTATACACTACTATGATGAACCAAATCAGCGTGTATACATGCTTTTACCAAAGCCAACCTGCGTACAGATCTACAACTATTTACTCATAACTTTGCAGTTATTCCAAACATCATTCATACCTAGATCATAACATTTATACAATAAAACATGCATCAATAATTCAAATATATTCTATCTATGATCAAACCACATAATGATAATGCATTCCAAGCCTTATGATCCCGATCCATCATCCATCATCAACTGCATAGGTGCATCCTTGGTTCAGATCAAGCAAAGCATCACAAACCCATAACCTGCATGCTAGATCTCACACTTCATCAGATATTCAATCCTTGCACCCTTGCCCTTTGGCCTAATGACCTTCTTCTCCTTGTATAGGTTTAGGCCTCTCTCAATACCATGATCCAAAACCACGTAGGACACATGCGTGTTTACATGACTTGGTATATAGTGAACCTACGTATATATGCGACTTGGTATATAATGAACCTGTGTATACCTTTCTTTCTTCATTCTGTGAGTTTAAACTGTGATCTATCATCTGAGTGAGTTGCCATCAAGGACAACACTTGAGTCATACCTGTATCATAATGCCAACATGTACCCTATATTATCCCCCCTAGTTATACTACATTCCACCCCCCTTAAACATGTTTCATCCCCAAAACATAAGAAGAACACAAATAATAAGATCTACTCAAAAGAGCAGTCCACTAGTACCATGCATGTGCATCTAGCCATCCCAGAGAAAGGTGAACCCTCGATCTAGCTAGTGCGAAGCTCGCTTGATATGGAAGTTAACTCGGGCGGCTCTTCTATGTTGATGTGTAGTTGGTGGATCGTCGCCCCTTTATCTATCATGCAGGGGTTGTTGTCCTTGTGGCTAATTCGTTGCCATCTTGTTGGTTGTTTTCTTGTTGGGTGATGTAAGTGGTGATATGCTGAAGTTTTAACCAACGGTGTCTTTTTATTTAATTCACCACCTAATGGAGCCTAATTGGTAGCTAGTACATATTGTGGTGCCTATTGTTGTTTCTTGTATTCCAATATTACTTCAACCACTAAGTCCTCATCTAATGTATCAGTACCTGTAATATTTTTTGTTTCAACCTCCTTGGATTCTCCCTGTAATTCTAATACCTTGTTTGATGTTTGTGTTTGGTTGTCGACCATTAAGGGTTCATCATCTAATGTGTCAGTCCCTAGAAAATATTCTACTTTAGCCTCCTTCGACTCTACCTATTTATTGATGGAAATATCCTGTAATGTAATTTTCTTCTCTTTATACCATAGCTTCAGGAATTTCTTCTGCACATTAATATTGATAGTACCCACCGATTCCATCCAAGGGTATCCCAAAACAACATCCACAATAGCCATATCTGAAGCATAAAAATTAGAATGCAATACATACTTGTCCACAGAAACCTTCAAATCTTTATAAACTTGCGCCTCCTCATTATTAACCTATGTGTGCTCCATTTGTTTTGGTGGAACTTGCAATTTTTTTGTCAAATTGACATTTATAAGATTTTGCTTGCAACTAGGATTTATAGACACAATGATCTTCTGCTTCTAAATATATCCATGAACCTGTAATAAGCAGATACCAGTAGAAAATAACCCCACATGTTTTTCATTATCTTGTTTTGTAGCATGATACCATCTATCTAAAAGGAATTTTTCAAATTCTCCATCGGCAGGTTGGAACACTTCTTTTTGTTAAGTAATTCCCACCACGTGGCCTCCTTATCTGAAAAATTAGAACTACCCAAAATCTCTGATGTTTTTCCCATCATGACTTTTTTTCTTTTATGTATTCTTCAATAGTAGGACCATTATCTTTTCTTGTAAAATATAGAACCGCCATGAAGAGGGTTTGGGAAAAAAAATTCACTCACTTGGCGAAAAATTGAAATGGTCACAATTTAGTCAATATTTCTCAGAATCCCTATTATGACCTATTTTCAGAAATGGAACAACCATGCTGCATCTTCCCATGTGATAGAAATCCCGATCTAGGTACTATAATTTTTGATTCGCACTGCAATTGTCCCGTCATCACAAAAAATTCTAAAAAAAATGCTGATTTCAAATCAACAAGATCTCCCTTATCCGAACTCCGATTCCACTGATTTTTTTTTTTTGAAATTGGATTTTTTTTGCAAAGAACCCAATTCTACAATTAGAATCTACAAATGTTGACCCAACGCATACATATCTAATTTGCAAACTTGCCACCCTGAAAAATTTCTAGAATATAGCTAATTTTTAAATCAACGATATCTCCCTCATCCGAACCCCGATTCGGCCGATTTTTTTTTCAAATTGGGTATTTTTCCACAAAAAAACCCAAATCTTCAATTATATTCTGTAAATATTTCCCCAGCACGTACAAATCTGATCTGTAAACTCGCCTACCTGAAAAATGTCTACAACACAGCTGATATTTAAATCAATCATATCTCCCTCATACGGACCCCAATTCGACCAGTTTTTTTTTCAAATTGGGTATTTTTCACAAAAAACCTAGATTTGCAATTAGATTCTGCAAATATTGCCCTAGCACGTACATATCTGATCTGTAAACTCACCGCCCCAAAAAGTTCTAGAAAAAATTAAAAAATAATAAACAATAAATAAAATAAAATAAAATAAATCTTCGCTTTGCCCAAGAAAGTGCTTTGATACCACTTGTTATAGATCTAACCTAGAAATATGTGATAATAGAAATAAACCCAATAAATAACAATATCTGAATATAGAAATGCTTCTTTATTGATCAAACCCTTAAGGTAGTGCAACACCATACATTCACTCCCTAAGAAAGGAGAACACTCCTCAAGCCATATGCCTGTTCATACAATATTCCTTGACATCTTTCAATGGGGAGTCTTTAGCCTCTATATAGGCATCACACATACAATACCATGGGTCATTACCATGGTTCCCTCAATACCATCTATCTAATACCATGGGATTATTACATTATTGCTAACTACTTGTGGTCCCTTACATGATACGGTTTAACCACCTTATTTATTACTATGGCCCATACCATTATTACATTATTCCCTTGGGTACCTCCCTTTGTACCCCATATTATCCCCCCTAGGTATACTACAAGCACAAGATACCCAAAAGTTCTTGAATTCCCTCCTACGTCAATAAAACCTAGGCCAGCGCCAAAGTGAAAGATTGCAACTCTCCCCGAAAGTCCCTTCTTCTTTCATATGTATGTAAATCATCAAATTAAAACACCCTTCAAAACATCAGAAAATAGTAAAACTATGCAAAAGTATTTCAAAACATCTCGCGAGAAGTATGAGGATCATCAGCAGAGGGTATGAAAATTTGTATCATCCATGGCGGAAGCAAAGGAAATATTATGGCTTCCGAAAGGCCCTCTTGTTCACAGTGATGCTCAAGAGAAACGCCCCTAACCTGCCAAAGACATTCCAAGGAAGCTCGATGGCATCTCACACAAGGTGTACGCACTCATAGGCAGTTTGGCAATGGTTTCCTTTTACATCATTAGTTTGGAAAGATAACTTGGAAATTTACCATTGGGTTAAAGTTGTAAACGGTGTTTGTCCAACAGGGGATTATGCTTTCTCAAAATATAACAAAGTTGTGGAACAAACTACAGAAGATGTTGAAGTTGCAATTAAGGTTGCATGTGTAGCTTTTACATGAAATAGAGGAAAGGACTAGCCACACACACCAGGTTCCTTTCATGATAAGTATCTGTGTGCTATAGCTTCAAAGGTAACTGAAAGAAAATCATAATTAGCTGAGCTAGAGGCCCTTGATAGCATGAAGAACAAAGGTAGAAAAACTGCACAAATTTTTTAAATTATGTGGTTCACCATCTGAAGATTATTGGAAAAATTCAAAATTTCCACATGCAACTATCTTCAAGCCACAGTAGCAATATAAACGTTGTGTTGCAGAGACATTTAAAGATTTTCCACCATCGACTCTGGCACTAATTGTGAGCAGATTTTGATATAATTTGAATAGATTTCGTGCCAATAAATAAGGATTTCTTTGATCTTCCAATCTCCTAGACGATAAATGGTAGATTTTTCAAATATCAAATACTCTGAACTATCGATCTGGAACACTTACAAGCGGTGGATCTCGATCCTCTAATCTACTCCATAATGTATGTAATCGAACTCACAATTACAAGTGGCCTATCCTGTAGATCTGAACTGGAGCTTTTTAATCGCTAGAAAAATGTGTAGATTTTCCCTCAGTCCAATGTAGAGATCCACAGTCCAATCCTGATCTTCTTAAAAATCAGATTGACATGCCTCAAGAACTACTGTATCATTTGATGAAGTTTTCCACAAACTTTGATGCTAAAATCTTCACATAACAGTTGCTCAATAATTGCAGATCTCAATATACACAGAGGGCTCACAGAAGAAAAAGAAAAAAAATACTCAACAAAACTCCCCTTTTCCTTCGGTGTTCCCAAATCAAGCAATCACAGCCTCAGAGAAAACATCAGCTAGGCTTCAGGAATAACAATGCAATTCTTTGGCAAGAATCGGTCTTGAGCTTGGACGGAAAAATTGAAACGGAAATGGCGACAAACTGGAGAGAAATTTTCTTTACTCACATTCTCACCCAGCCACAATCAATACACAATTCTAATGTCGCCTTAGCTCGATCTTTCTAAATGTGACAATCATAGTCTCAACACAAATGAAACTCTTATCTTTCAGGCTCTGATACCACATGAAGAAGAATCACACAGCCATATCACAAAGCCATAAAACCATATGTACAGCAAATTAACTCACAAACAATAAACTGGTGGAAAAAGCAAAGAGCCATCATGTGGTCTCTCATACTCGTGTAATTCTCTCTTATTCAAATAATTTAATAATACATTTAAATACATGAGCAAGTGTTCTTAAGATAGTGCATCTATCTTAGACTCACTTGGTTGAGACAATTTCTCAACTTACACACTAATTTATGAGAGCTAGTTGGAGAGAATCTCTCATCCAAACTAGAATCCTTGGTTTGAGGAATTCTTATGATTTTATTTATTTAATTGGATTTATTATTGATTTTTAAGAGATTGAGGCTAACACATGTTCCTTCTGCTTACCTTGTGTTCCACTCAATTTGCAGATGTCGTCAAATCATTACGTTGGTTTTGTTGATGGTGCTTGTTGTAGCACACAGAACTTATCTTCTGAACCTAGGCACTTTATTCCTCTGATGGCAAGTTGATTGATTTATAAGGTATTTGCCTCGGATGAAAAACTAATAATATTTCCAAGTACAGTGCATTTATTGAACTGTTATCAAAAGTAGTTGCTCTTGGAATTAGAAATATAGTTGTTAAGTTAGATTTGCAACTCGTTGTGTTACAATTGAATAATCATTACTCAATAAGAAATCCACAAATCTTGTTTATGTATCTATGTGTTCAATTACTGGAAAGAAATTTTGATTATATCACATATCAACATATTCCACGAAATTTGAATACATTAACAGATGCATTAGAAAATTATGTTCTTGATAGGCATTTGTGTAACTTATAAAACTGATCACATCATCATGATACATGAACACATAAATATAAGATAAAACATGCATATATATATATATCTATATATATATATATATCATGTCTATCAAAGTTTGCTCATCAAAACCTCAAAAAATATGTGTTATGGGACACATCACTTTCAAAGCCTACAGCACTGCAAAAAACGTGACTAGAAAAGGCTATTCGCCCATCATGATGCTCTCGATAGCATGAGACCACTCCGATCACTCAGCGTAAAAGCCAACGTAGTCTCACAAACACTCCTAATGTATTCCTTTGGTATCGCAGTGGCACGTCATCTATAGTCACGTATTCTAGAATCCCTTAGGTGATTACTTCTAGATTTTGTTCCATCTCTATCATAGGCTTCTCCTTCCTCATATGGAGCATCCTCTATCTGACGTGCTACTCACCATGTTATTGGTGACATGCCATGAGGCATTTCTGGTCCTACATCTACACATTTATTACAAGTAAACTCTCAGGTACACTTTAATAATAATAAAAACTCATAAAAAATGAAAAAAAAAAATCCAAAAAACAAGTTTTACCTACATCAGTCCATTGTTCACCCAGTGGTAGAGGTAGATCTAGGTCCCATCTGAATTATGTTCCTACATAGCCATATTCATCCACAACGATCAGTTATCAGTGCAACCAACCGAAGAACTGTGGAGGAAAATGCATCCTCTAACCCCCTCCTCCACGAGGTATGAGCTCAAACTGCTTCAAGTTTCCCTGCTTTCCTTTGGTCAGTTTCCTCTATTGGAAATAATACTGAGAGCGGGGGGTGAATCAGTATTATCAAATCAATATAACTTTTTCATTTCCATATTAAGATTCATATACGCTACTTCAATTAAGGAAAACTGTGTGTATACGCAACTGTGTAATGAAACAAGCGTATATCCAGTAAACTTATGATTCAGTTAGTTGATCCTTAATGAGTACATCAAAACATTATTAGCCATATGAACAGTAAACAGAATAGATCATCACACACAAGAAGCACACATGAACACCATGATAGAAGGTGGAAACCCAATGTGGGTGAGAACCACCTGCTGCAAGTCATCTCTATCTTCTTTTAATAAGAAACTTCTTTGTACAATATTTCTATATTGGTACAGTCTTATACCAATACACAAGCTTCTACCTGTAGAAGGCTACAACCTTCTCTCATTCTCCAGCTTCTCCTAGAAGGGAGCTGCAACCCCCTTAGCTCTTGTACTATCCGATCCTTTTACTAGTACGTAGGTGTCGGCCTACTGAATGCTCCAACCTTCACTCGTTTTCCACCTGCTACTGGAAGGGAGCTGCCACCCCCTTTGCTCTTATACTAGCTGATGTACTAGTACGTAGGTGCCGACCTACAGAAGGCTACAACCTTCTCTTTCTTCCTCCAGGTACCACGTTTCATAAATTCTCAGACTGGATACTTCTGAGGCACAACACCATAATTTGAAGGCCACGTTTCATCCATTTTCATACTGGACCCATCAATATAATTGAAGCACACAATCAATCAACACTAGCATCATCAATCTCTAAATCACCCAATACTTAATCACTAAAACCTTGTCAACACACTGCAATCACCAAAACACAGATTAGAACACAGAACTCTACAACAACATTCAGACTGTATCATCAAAAATCATGCATCTGAGTGCATATGCTACTTGGAAGAGCTGAACCAGCATGTATACGCAACTTCACCAAAGCGAACCAGCGTATATGTCAATACTTACTTACTTATAACTTGCTGCACTTCCTGACTTCAGACATACCCATATTATTACATATACAAGGATAATATGTGTGTTAGCAACTAGATCTAGTCCATTAGATCACATAAATATAAGTCATTATGATCCTGATCCATTATTAGATCTCATCCATCAACACTGAAGCTAAACACAATCAACCAAACTGAATATGTAGAATACTGACACGAGTAAACAGTCATCAGAACTCATCAACAACCAGAACCACCTATAACTTCAAACATCATAGCTTAGATGTATCTAACCTTCGTATGTACGTGCTTTTATCATAGTCAACCAGCGTATACATTTGTAAATATTCATTCACAATTTGCAGCTATTCCAAACTTGATTTATACCCAGATCATAATATTTACAAAACATTACATGCATTAGTATACAGATCTAGAATAAGCAAGATCAAACCGTATAGAGATGATTCATTCCAAGCCATTAGATCCCAATCTATCCTTAGATCTTGTTCTCCATCAACCGCTGAGATTCCTCCTTACCTCAGATCAAGTAAGGTATCATGAACCCATAACCTGCATACTACATCTCATACTTCATCAAATATTCAAGGTTTTTTGAATGCCTTTGCCTAATGATCTTCTTCTCCTTTTATAGTCTTAGGCCTTACTCAATACCATGGTCCAAAACCATTTAGAACCAATACTAGGGACCCAATACTTGGGTTCAACACTTTGGATGCAATACCAAGGTCCAAAACCATAGTTATAAATACCACGGACCCAAAATAAGCTTTCCCACATGTACGCACTTTTTTGTGCATGAAAGTGCGTGCATACACATACGCGACTTTTGATCATCAATCTCACGTGTATACGCGCCTTTGTATATAGTGAACCTGCATGTATAACCTGTGTGTATACCCTACTTGGTATATAGCGAACCTGCGTATATACATGACTTGGTATATAGTGAACCTGCGTATGTACGCGACTTGGTATATAGTGAACCTGCGTATATACTTTTCTTTCTTCATTCTTTGTAGTCTGATCATCAATTCTTTGCTACCGACCTACTGCACTGTGATCTATCATCTGTGTGAGTTGCCATCAAGGAAAACACTTGTATCATAATGCCAACAATCTCCCCCTTTGGACTTGATGGCAAAGCTAACTTGCCATACTGAGAACTCTCATATTAATGAGTTGTCATTGTTCATTACATCTAAATTGATTCCTTTGAGTTATCCTGCATCCCATGTATTCTGTCACATCTGATATCTCTTCTGTACATTCATCTAGTTATATATAAGTGAGTTGTTCTTCTACAAGTGGGTTGCCATCAAGTACAACACATGCATCATAATGCCAACATCCTCTTCATGTTGGCCAACAGTCCTTGACACCAATTGAACATTGATGGAATAAGGCAATCTACTACATACTGGAATTGAGATTTTGAAACCTCATACAAAACTTGTGACCCAACCATGGTGTATAGGATTGTCCTCAATGGAAGATTGTCGACAGTCATTATCTTTACCTTCCCGCTCACTGTTGTCTCTACACCTAGGCAGTGCCTCCTGATTAGGGCATTGGTGCTCTCACCTCTAAGACGAGATCCGAAGAGTTGAACGCTTTATCCTCTTCTATAAAATCCATTAATGGAGTAGATGTCCTCTACTTCCAACTCTAGTTCTTGGTTTCCAATGAGGAATATCTCCCGATCAACATCCCATAAACTGATCAGGTAGTGTAGCAGCTCTTTTTGGGCTATGAGTCATGTGGTTCAGAAGAATTTTAGTAGCCCACGATTCCTCAAATCATTCACGCATTCTGAATCTTAGGAAACATAGTGATCTTTTGGCTCATGGCCTCTTTCCTTCTATTCGACAACCATATTGTTGAAATCTTCTGCAAAACAACCATTAACAATGATTAGATACTTTTCCATGGGTAAAAACGCAAAAATTTCGCTCAAAAGAAGAAGCTTTTCTTCAAAGTTTCTGCCCTGTAGCCATCATGTTTGTTTTGATTAATCTCATGATGGCAACATGAGAGCCTTTCTGGCTCAGGGGAAACCATCGTGAGTCCGATGAGAAAACCTGTGATGGTCGCCCTCGACATAAAAAATTGAAATCCTCTCTTCTGGCAAGAATAAACCAAACAAAAATCACAAAATAAAAATAAAATGCAAGAGAAAAGATAGAGCTCTTACCTGTAGCTCACAGTTTGTGAAATGATGCCCTAGATCTCCCACACTGCTCCCCTGAAAAATCGAAGAAAATGGGTTAAAATGCACTCTCCAGTTTACTCCAAATGAAAATGGTAAAAATCTTTTTAATTTTAGTCTATTTATAAGTTTTAAATACATTTTTACAAATATTTTATTATTTTCCTTGATATCAGTGATGTGTGGTTGTCTTTGTGCAGTTACAAGTCCTTTTCAGTGATTACAATGATTATATTTTACTAATTCAATGAGTTTTTGTTTGATCTCTTTTTCAAAATCGTTAAAAATAAACGAAAAAGGAACCCCCCTAGAGTCATATTTAAGCTCTTTCCTGACTCTCTAAATATGAAAAGATTTTCGAGTACTTGTCCTTTCTAACTTGTTAAATTAAATGAATTGACACTGTCTCAGTATATGTTTACCCCTTTTTCAGGCTCGGATTGACTATTTACGAAAGAGGTACACCTTGATCGATATGGTCAAGAGGTTCTCTCAAATATTGCTTTCTAACTTTTTGGATTCAAGAGACAAATTACAAAAATGGACATGATGGATTTTTATTTCTTGTCTCTTTTTCAAACTTTCTAAATATTAAAAAGACACCGAGTTATTCTTTCGTCAGACTTGTTAAACATTAAATGTCGAAAGACTTATCACTATGACAAGATCAAGTTTCTCCTTCTTAGGACTCATAAAACTTACTAGAATGGATTCATTCAAATAATGAACTTATATGACAAGCATATGCTATCCCCTTCAAGCTTGTGATTTAAAAATAATTGGGGTACTCGCTAGAAATAGTGGGGGGGAATTAAAGTGAAACATCTCTTGTATAGGAAGCATGTCACTCTTGAACATGACACTCATCTGCATCTTGTGTCAAGTTTGAGATATCCTCGTTCAGTCACTTGTCTTTCCAGGTTTGGGTGATCTATTTTTCCTCTCATATAACTATTCTACTTCATCATCATGATCCTTAGTCCTATGTTGATTCAAATGATACCACACTCTGGAGTCGTGTCACTGATATTTTCAAGAGCATTCCTATCTACAGTTTGTTACCTATGCATTTTCTGACCTTTTTTCTACAGTCTTGATCATACTCATTCATTTCACTTTATTCCTTGTTTCATGTTGATGATGGGGGAATCATCATGGCCCTCCTTCGACCGGTCACTTCTTGTCAACTTCATCTCATTATCCAAGAAGCTGACTTAGAAAATCCCTTTCAGTACCTTAGAGCTCACATGCCTTAACAGAAATTTCTTCGCATTTTATTACAAGTTTTCATTATTGACCTTCAATTGGGTGATTCCACGAGTGTTCGACATGAGCTTCATTTTCACATTCATGGATTGTACTGTCATACCTTGATGACCATTGTCATTATTGGTGGTTCCTCTTGTTCCTATTCACGGTCCACATCATTGGCCAATAATCAAGTAGTTTTCTATTCGACTTCGACACATTCATTCACATGTTAGAATTTGTACTTTGATTGTGATGGGATGGAGTGCAAGACCCTGAGTTTTGTCTAATATAACTCAAGCTGAGTGGAGTTAGGTATTGTTCATGATTGTACATATGTTTCTTCTATACAGATGGTTGTGACCATACCGTGGGGCTTTATATTTATAATGATGATCCTTCTATATCAGATGGTTGTGCCCATGCCTTGGATCTTAGATTTACAAATGGTCCTTTTTCATTTGGATGGTTGTGCCCATACCATGGATCTTTTCACATAGTCCTTTCTATCCAGATGGTTGTGTCCATACCGTGGATTCATTTTTTTTACATCATATATGTATATGTATATGCATCCTTGATTTGCAGGTCTCCTAACAGTCTTTGTTCTCTTCCTTGCAAAATTTCATAAAGCATCTCAGCCATCACTCCCTATTCTGCCTTCACACTTTAGGGGGCATCTATTACACAATATTTTTTCATGCCTCCTACACTTCCCTGTGTCATACCCTGAAGTGCCCAAAACTTGGAAATCATGCAGTGTACCCATCCTAATATACAACTCAAATCCTCCCTTAAACACTGAAGGAAACATGCCTTAAGCATTCCCTAAAGAAGTAAGCTCTAAAACCCTAATTTTAGGACCAGGGTGATCTTAACACTTGAAACTCGTGTTGATCGCTAGTTGCACTATACTAGCCTCATGATGCCAACGCTCTTTTTTACTAGATACATGCGTTGACCCTAAAAGGAATTTTTTCCCAAAGAGGACAAGATGCTTCATGGACTAGAGGCTTTCAGAAAGATGTGTTGGAGGTTGTTCAGTGTGGATGTGGTTGAATTCTCCCAATATTTAACTTTGATCTTATCCCTATGAGCTACATCCTTGAGATGAGGGCCTTCCTCCTATCTTTGGAGAGATCCTAACTCCCTTTCCCTACCTATATATTCATCTGCTCCCATTCCCAAATCATTGGTCTTTGACTATGTGCACCCTTATGTTGAGATAGTGCCTACCTGATACTCATTTGGCTTGGAGAAGGAGTGCTTGGAGAGCTTGAGGTTGGACTTGGACATTCACTCAAGGAGAGATTATTGACATCAAGGCTTGGTTGTATGCTTCTTCCTTTATTTTATAAATATATACAACTCCTGGTTCACTTTCCATAAATGTTTATGTTAATGCATCATTTATCTTAATGCTCCTTGATATGTTAAGTGGATTACTTTCAATTATGATATTTGTACTTGTATGCTTTGTTGTGTCTTTCATCCCTTGTGCAGGTATCCAAATGTTGTGAGCAATAGAGATAAGATTGAAGCACAGGTGATTCGAGGTCTTCAACAAAGGACTACATTAGAGCATCAGAATGAGGTAGGCCATCTTCCTCTTCTCTCATTTCAATTGTAATTTAGGAAAGTTTCCTTGTATTTGTCACGTAGGTTGTTGGTCCCACTCACTGGGCTAGAGGGATCGTCTCTGTCCGTAGAGAGGATTTTCCTAGACAACACGATTACCTATCAATTCTTGCATTCCTTCTACTGCCTTCTTATCCCTTTGGATTTTCATGCAGTTTTTAAAAATGATGCTAATAAGGAGGGGTCTACCTACTACGCAGCACAGAAATCTTCAGGATTTCCTGTATTTTGAGTCATTAATGTAGACACTTCTTCATCTGCGAAGCTCCTTTTTCTTCCATAAAAATTTCCTTCACCTTATTTACATCGAATCATGTCTCCTTATCACCATCCTTGATAACCCATGCATTTTCATCGGGTTTCTTCCCTTTATCTTCTCTAGTAGCTATACCACTTCATGTGACAATATTAACATTAGGACCTTCTTCACGCAGTTCAGATCTCATCATCTTGATGTTCTACGTAGGATTCTAGTTCTGAGTCTTATTTTCTTGCATCTTCATGATAAGCACTAGGAAATATTCTATAACATGGTCGATGTGTTGAAAATACTGAAAGGAAGGATGTATTGGATTCTGACAATCACGTGCAAAATGACCTGCTTCTCCATAATTGTAATAGATGACCTGACCACAACCCCTTCCAACTCCTCCTCCTTGCCCCCTTCCTTTGGCCTTGGAATCCTCTATGCACCTTAGTTGTGCCCTAATATTATTGAAGATGAGTCTCTACCTGCATTCTATATGTAGGGATTTTATCCATCATCAACTCATAACTTCGGCAATTACGCTCATCGTGACCTACATATTTGCATAAATTACAAAACAACTACTGGGGGGTATGTACAAACTTCTGTAGTATATGACAAGTATCTTTCACATGTTGTCATGTAACCTAACAAATAGAGCACCATGGTGCTACTCCCATGCTTGGCACAGTGGTATTTTCTAGTTTCAGGGAGGAGAGGGCCTCCCCCAATAAGATAACTATTATAGACTGGGAGATGCTCCTTATCATTACCATGTGTAGAGCTGTAACAAGGGCCTTTTTCACATTACAAGTCAATCCGGGAACGTTTTTGTTATTGTGAAGGGTATCTTAATTTGAGGCGATTTGTCAGAGTAATGCTTCGTAGTATAGATCTAAGAAATACAAGAGTAAATGGATGCTAAGCTATGCTAAATTATTTCTGCATAAAGAAATCACACACAGCAACTTTGTCAGTCAAGGGTACGGAAGCAGTAACCCAACCCTTTAGAAACTGATAAAGGAAAAGAAATTAGAGTATGGATCATGGATCTGGGAGCATAATAGCGTCTGTTGTGTCTCACGACAGCCTTGATCCTCCTCCCACACAATACCAATGAATGCAAGTAAAAAGGAACAGCAAGAAAGCAGAATGGAACAGCAATTCAGAAATGGAACAGCAACGAAAAGGAACAGCAGTAAAGAAACTAAATCTCGCGAGTTCACACTCTCAATTCTTGGCATCAACTTACATACAAATAAAGAGCAATCTTTTGTACCAGTAGACAGTTAATCAAATGGAACAGCAAATCACCATAAACAAGAAACGTCAATCATATACAAACATAATCTGAAACGATTACCAGTAGTCCATCATTTCAACCATATGTAGCTGAAACATTCCACCTATGAAGTCTGTAACGGAAGTGAACAACTTAGAACAATGTTATGTGATCAATTCTGGAAATATACTGTAAACTCGTTACAAAGATTTACAAAAGGAAAAGTACTGATAAACAAGTATGGAACAGCATGTACGTATATCAGATTATAGAGAACAATAAACAAACCACACGAAGCCAAACTGTGATGATACAATCAACCAGTGTCCGTTGGAGCCGGGCCCTTAGATCTCAATGGTACACCGCCGTAACTTACTTCAGATGCAAAGGGAAAATAGCACCAAATATCTTATATTAATGCATCAATAATAGTACAGCAAAACTAAGTCTCAAAGAGACTCGATAATCTGAGTGTAACCAATAGTGCAACTTATAATCAGAAAGTAAAAACACAAAATATTTCTGACGTCCCTTAAGTCTTCGATGTCGCCCCTTCTTATACAAGTAATGGCGGAGTTAACTAAACAACAAAATAATTGAACGTAACGATCCCTCGGGATCAAAGATCCTGAGGGATCTGTTAAACTGTTAACTCCTTTCTTTTCTCTGCCTAGCCTTCCGAACTAATAGTCCTTCATCTCGTCTCGGATTGATCTGCCTTAATTTACTCGCCCTAGTCTGGACTTTATTCAGTTTTAGGGGGACAGCCGTTATCTACTCATGGGACTCTTGTTTAGCACCGCGCCTTCTTATTTTTGTCCTTTCCTGCATAAGAAAAGATACTTTCATTAATTGGATCATTTGTATTCACTCTCATTGCATTCTCCCTATTGTATAATAAAGAAAAGGTTACAACTATTGCTTGAAACACCACTAAGTTAAGCGTTAAAACATACCTTTCCAATGCTCTACACACTCCCCGACTTACTCTGTTTCATGGCCTCATGAAAACATTATAATTGACATGGAGAGTTGTAAGAGAATAGGCGGGAGAGGGCACTTCGTGAGGAGGTCTGCAACCATGGTGAGTAACCAAATTATCAAAGAATTGGTCCAATTGATCTGCAGGCATATCGTACAAGGCTTGGTACCCAGGTGCAGGGTGCCAAATAATTGGGCTACGGAACCGGTATCCTAACCAAGACGGCCCAGCACGTAGGATGTGTTGGCCGTAAAGGGCCAACCATTCAGCAGCCAGCTCAAAATTCTCGTTCTTGAATGGCTCCCTGAGCTGGATGTTTGGGGTAGAAACCCGATAGCGGAATTTGGCAGACTCCAGGGCAGAATCCTTAATAGCCAGAAAGTATTCCAAGCTATTTCGGATCAAACCCTCATGCATGGGCCCTAGCAGTTCCATGACACCTGGGGTCCTCATAAGGCGTTTGTGTGATTGCCATAGCTGAACGGGGTCTCTAGGCTCGGCCCTGACCCATAGATCTAGGTTGTTCTCCTGCCTCTGGAAGGCATTGTAAGCCTTGAGCCACTTCAACTGGTTGACCCCGAATGAAACAAAGGCTTGTAGTTATATATCTCCCACAAAAGGGCCAGGGTTTAAATCAGTTTCCTGCTCCAGCACCATATTGTGCAGATAGAACTCACATAGGGACCATTGGACCTTAACCCCATAATGTTTACAACAATCAATAAAATCGTTAACAGTATTAATCTGAATGGGGGCACCTGCCCTGACGGATTTTATCTTCAGTCTTAGGTATCTTTCAAGGAGAAATAAAGCATAATTCTTTGCAGGGGCTCTGCAAGTCAAAACATCATCATACAGCGAACATACAGTGTCCAATTGTTTAATAACAGTGTCTAGTCAATGTGTTACCTTAGCAACCTTCTCCTGTTCCTTCTGCCATCCTTCAAAGGCCTGACTTTCTGATTGACTCATGTTCCGCAGTTGCTGCTGCAGTTCTTCATGTTTTTCCCGGGGGATCATTTGTTCCCTTAACTGCTCAACTTCCTACTGCAACTCCTCGTATTTTTCTCGAGGGATCCTTTGTTCCCTTAGCTGGTCAGCTTCCTGTCGGGCCTGCTTCATCTCGTGGTGCAATGCCTTAGTTTTTGGATCCATTCTCCATGATTTCTCAGAGGCAGGGAGTCTCACCTGGACCTTCCTGTTTCGCTGCCTGGTTGCCTCAGTTTGGACTACTTTGCTTTCCCTTTCTTTCTTAACGTGAATAAAGGGGTATGATGGCTCCTTTGTAAATGGAATGTCGTCTTGTGGCTCGGTCTTGATTGGAACGGCAGCTGGTCCTACTGGGCTATTTGGAACAGCAGGCTGTTCCTCAGCGTCAATAGGGGCAAAATTCTGATGTTCCATACCAGATGGAACGGCATTTTGTCCCTCAGTGCTGGTTGGAACAGCCGTGGGTCTATCAGCGGAGTATTGACCTCCAAAGTGCCTATGAGCCCCTTTCCTTCTCATCTGATGGTACCCAGCCACATTTATTCTTTTTCTTCTTCTTATCGTCCTCCTTATTCTCAGACTGGCTTTCAAACTTCAAATTTTCTGCCGAAGCTGTGCTATAATGTTCAGCAGTCTCTGCTGTCTCTTTCTCAATTTCTTGATTTCCCTTGCCTCAGCTGTGGGCACCTGAACGGCCCTTATTTCTGCTCCCCTTTCATCGAGGGTTTCCTCTGGTATTATGGGAACGGACTGTTCCCGACAATCATTTTCGTTCTCTGCGACATCTGCAGGTGAGTTTTCTCCCGGTGTCTTGGGAACGGGTTGTTCCTGGTCGGTGTTTACATTTTCCTTCTCAACAACAGCGGGGTTTTCTCCCCCTGTCGTTTCTTCATGCAATTCTTCCTGCGCTTCTTCCTCAGAGGGTAATTCAGGAGGGTCTGCTAGACTGGACGGTGAAGCATAATCTCCCAGGCTGGCCAAGATGGTGGCCAGCTCTTCTTCTCCCATGGGAGCTTGTGGAGGGTTGTCCCCCAATTGTCCCATCTCCTCCTCCTGAATTGGTTGTTATGTGGCTGTCTCCGAATGGCTGGCCTCGGCCTCTGAGTCAGGATGTTCATTTCTTTCCTCCTGAATTGGTTGTTCAGTGGCTGTCTCTAGATGACTGGCTTCGTCCTCAGAGTCAGAACGTTCATTTCCTTCCTCCTGAATTGGTTGTTCAGTGGCTGTCTCCGGATGACTGGCTTCGTCCTCAGAGTCAGAACGTTCATTTCCTTCCTCGGCCTCTGCTCTGTTCTTAATTTGCTCTTCATTTTCCCCCGAGGGTTCCTGTTCTGGTACTGGTGGTTCCTCTGTTATTTCGATCGGCTGGTCGATGCTTAGCTGGATTTTCTCAAGCCTGCCTCTTATCCTTGCCAACCGAGCTGACTTCCTACGCCTCTCAGGTTGTTCGGGTGTGCTGGCCACCTGTTCTTCCACCACCGCCTTTCTGCGTTTTTCAGCTTGCTCTGGGGTGCCAGAGGAATGCCTACGTTTCGAGGCAGCATGTTCTCCTGTGGCCTGTTTCTTATGTTTCTCTTCATGTCCCGATGCTCTAGAGGAATGTTTTCGTTTAACTGATTCCGTGCGCTTCTTGGGTTGCTCGGGTGTATTCGAGGGGTGCTTAGGTTTTGGCGATTCTCTGGGCTTCTTAGGTGCTTCAGAGGTACTAGCGGGTTGCTTAACCTTTGGGGATGGCAATGCCACTCCCCCTCATATTGCTGTAATAAGCTCCCCCCAGTTACTCTGCTGCTGAGTGAGACTGTAGCTCACTATCAGGCGAATCAGCCCATGGTGGCTAACCACTACGTCTTCATGGCGTGCCTTTTTCAGGCATTGAGAGGCATCATGCAGTAATGAATTTAACAATGCGGGGAGGTTCACAGAACATTTTCCTTTTAATACAGCAAGGAGCTTAAGGTGACGCGGTCTTACCACATCTTTTCGCCCCTCGCAGGTGATGTAGCTCTGCACTACCTTTGCCAGTTCGCTCCAAGGTTCTCCTAGCGTTGTCGACAGCACTCCTTTTCCCTTCACTGTCAGCTTCTGTCCTTCGTCTTGGAAAATTTCTATGGTCTTTTGCAGTCTTTCTTTCTTTCTCGTCCATGTTGGTCCTGAGGCTGGTAGTCCTATTACTTCCGTGATTATTTCCTCCGTGACCATTATCTACTTCCCACCTACTACAGAATGTTTTTCCTGCAAATTCTGCAGGAATTCCATGGCCACAGTTTCATTTGATTCACGCAGGCGGCTGAAATAAGTTAGCCACCCCGCCCTTTCTAGGATCTCCCGAGTGGCTTCGGAGACTTCTAGCTTACTGGGCTCGCTTCTGATAGCCTTGCCTCCCATGGTTCTGTTTCGGGATCTCGATGGAACAGCAATTACCAGTCGCAAAGAACGTAATCGCAGCAAAAACACAGAGCGTGCATGAAAATAGTTTGTAAATAACAACTCTTTGCAAAAATAGCATTATCATGTCGTTAACCCATATCGTCCCTTCGTACCATATCATTTCTGAATGATGAGCTAACACGTGGCCGGCGGAGTAATGAGGTCGCGCGCCCCCCCCCCCCCGCGCAATATGATAGGCTGTCCCAGCCGTCAAATAGAGGAAGGGCCGCCATCCCATCACCAAGTCATAAAGGAGCAGCATATGGAGATTTGCCATGTTTCAGATTAGACAAAGAAATACCGATATCGAGGCAAAGGGTAGATCGCGTTTTGTATAAGCCTGCGTGATGTGATGCAAGACAGGAGGATAGGACATCTGGCGCTCATATAAAGCCTGCGATAGTCATAGTCGATGCCTTTGCCATGATTGGCGGTGATCGGTATTCATGCGACGTATCCATCAAAATGTAAGATATAATTATTACGAGGATAGAAAGAAGTATTTTAATATGATCCTAATTGGTGTGAATATTATGACTCCAATACCATTAACAGAGCTCTGTTGCCGACAAGTGTTCATAACCTTGGCAGAGTTGTTTATTTCACCCTGGAACCATTATCCTTTGTGTATTTTTGAAGAGCAATTCTTGTCAAAATGCAGGCCATCATGCTGGCTTGGTAACCAGATAACCATGATGCCATTCACCAGAGAGGCGCGAAACGTGGGCAGGCTGGCTCGAAGTGAGACCCCCTGTTCCAAGGTTTGTTTATGTAGCGAACCCGTTGGACCATATCCCTGGTGTGGTGGCCATTGATGGGAATGCCACTTCACTTCCAATCTTATGATCATAGTAGGCTGGTTCTTTAATGAAACCCCCTATCCTGCATTTGACAGATAATTTTTTCTTTTTATTTTGCTTTTGCTCTTTTTTTCTTTTAAAACAGACTTTTGCTCTTGTGCAATTACACATAAGGGTGGTTCAGCCCTCCTTAAGAGTGGGAATGGTGGAAGAAGTCTTGTTATCCCAATAGGAGAATATAAATCTTCTGTTCTTATTTCCAAGTAATAATAGAGAAAATTGTAGTGAGTCAACATGATAAAGATTTCCAACAAGGCAGAGGAGGTGAGACTATGACAGTCAGAATGATGAGTGTGTGGATCCTTCCTTTGTTGTTTGCATCAATACTAGGGCTGTTAAAGATAGCGATTTATGATATGCTGATCTCGGTATATCCTGGCTTTTATATTCATTGCATAAGTATATAGCTGCTCTCTATGACCTTGGAAAGAGAATGAAGAACACATCCTTCATATGAACGGATGAATTAGCAAAAACACACAAGTGTTGTTCCTTTTTGAAAAGGAACAGCAAAACACATAAGTGTTGTTCCTTTTGAAAAGGAACGGAAAAAATCAAAAAGTGTTGTTCCTTTTGAAAAGGAATGGCAAAAATCAAAAAGTGTTGTTCCTTTTGAAAAGGAACGGCAAAAATCAAAAAGTGTTGTTCCTTTTGAAAAGGAACGGCAAAAATCAACAAGTGCTGTTCCTTTTGAAAAGGAACGGCAAAAACACACAAGTGCTGTTCCTTTTGAAAAGGAACGACAAAAATAAAAAAGT